>JADDOH010002564.1:0-41088 GCA_016648135.1 Agrypnia vestita | reverse complement strand
TTTGTGATCGTTTTGTCGTTGGATCGAATGTACGTGGGCCATTTGTCATGCGCCTTACGTCGTTGGATCGAATTTCCGTGGGCCATTTGTCGTAGGCCTTATGTCGCTGGACCAAATTTCCGTGGGACATTTGTTGCCTGGGCCTTCTGCCGTTGGAACCAATGTCCGTGAGCCATTTGTCGTAGGCATTATGCCGTTGAACCAAATTTCCGTGGGCCATTTGTCGTAGGTCTTATGTCGAAAGACCAAATGTCCGTGGTCGCGTGGTCCTTCTGTCGTCGGTCTTATCTAATTGGACCGTCACAAATTTTCGTTACAATATAATGTTTGAAAAACGTGGGAAAGTGATGCACGAACCCGATACAATGTTTCGGACGATAATGTACGAGAGAGGCCGACATCCACTCGCGAATCGACCTTGCGTGACGTCACTCGCGTCCCAATCGATACAAAAATCAGAGACGAGTCACGTCCCGTTAGTTATCGCCAGATTCGAGGGCCCGGCTTTGCACGGGGAGGACAGAAGACGCCGGCGCCAGCGCTCGTCAAATGTCGCAACCTCGATACTTGAGAAGGCTTGCATTAGCTATTTGCAACTACATGTAAATATTTTTATTTATTTATATATTAACGCCCTATAGGGCTTTTACAACAGACAGATAGAGTGTACATTAACAGAATATATAGTCTAAAGAGAAAAAACAATAACATATAAGCATAATAATGACATAAAGAGAAAAGAAAATATTTAAAATGTAGATACAAATATATAAAGATAAATATAATACAAAGTAAAAAGCAGGTATACAAAAAGCAGAACCACAAGAAAAACATAATATAATATAGTTTATTAATATTAATAGTTTAATGTAATATCGGGCGGCTATTGTGGCCACAATAGCCGCCCCGAGGGCTAGCAGGAAGATTGCTCTATGCTAGTATAGATATAATATATATCTATATATATATATATATATTATACCAATTTTCACTACCCCAGCTACTTAATAAGTCGTCAATATTTGATAGTTATATGTTTCTCTTTGAATTATTAATTCACTTATTTATATTATTCCATTTTTATTAGGAGAGTAATTGATTATTACGGGAATATCAAACGAAGCTTTGACGTCTTCCCGCTAGTCGATTTCCGAATAATGGAAGTATTCTTTGCTAAACTGCAAATTAAGTATATATGTTATTTATATTTTTCATTTATTTATGGAAGAGAGGTTCCGTAATTAGTATTAAGTGGATTACACGTTGTCCGCGTAAGACAAAGGTCATATATATATATATATATATATATATATATATAGATATATCATATATATATATTATAGATATATATATTGATAAGTAAATATCTCAAAATGTGCCGAAATTCGAGTTATCCAGTTCCAGGATTGAGCCCACGATGCACAGAACTGACCTGACGTCATCGATCGACCACTATTAAATAAATCGGCGAAAAGCCTTCCCGCCGCGGGCGCAGGGAGGCTAATCCGACCCGGAGGTCGTCCGGAAGTCCCAGAAGGGTAGTTCAATTTTATAACCGGAACAACAATACCTTACTGACCGATGCCTAATACCCAACGCTACGCGACAGCGTTTGACATTCGCCTGATGGCGAGGCAACACGTTGAGACGACGTCTAGGATGAAAGCGGATCAAGTTGTCAGATAAATTACATATTATTTATATTTTAAAAAAAATGTTACTAATGTTAGTATATAACTACCAGAACTAAAAAGAACAACTGAGATGAAGACTCTCCGACCCATTGCGGGACTGACAATCCGAGACCGAGTGAGGATTCCGAAAAACGAAGGACTTGTGACGTCGAGGATATTGTCCGATGGGGAAGATCTAGAAGACGTTACTGGAGAGATCATGCGGAGAGAGCTTGTACTGAGAGAGTGGTGAGCGTAGCAGCGAACAAGCTGCCGTCTGGTACCAGACTCCCAGGAAGACCGCATAAAAGATGGCGAGATAGCTGGACATCTGTATCCCAGGAACAGGCTCCGAGCAATGACAGGACGCAGTCCTAGATGAAGCAGAAGAAGAAGAAGAAGAATATAACTACCTAGGGAAATGTTTCTTTCCGGTTTCTACCTGGGTCTAGCGGTTTCGAGACGCACCGTGCTTCCTCAGGACAACCACTACTACGACGGGTACCTACTTCTCGAAACCGGTAGACTAAAAATCTCCGTAAGTGATTATATACTAACACAACTAACATTTTGTCAGATAAATTAAGAGTTTTGTAGAAATGCGGACAATGTTATAGTCTATAAATAAGATAAGAAGATAAAATAAAACATATTTAAAAAACTAACCCATAAAAAACAAGTTTTTATTATACTCCCTTTCTCATTTACTAGTGGAAACAGGTTTGGCGCTTAGCGAGTAAGTTAAAAAAAAGGGAGTAAAAAAACGAATCATCAATACACTTTAAAATAAATAAATATACATAAACGATGATTGGTATAAAAGTAAACAGCAATAATTAAAATAGTAAAAAGAAAGAATGTTCTCGAAGTTTACGACACAGTTGAGTTATTTTTAAGTACTGCTAGAATATTCGGAAGACTTCGATTATCTGTGCTTATTATTGTTTTATTAACATTTTTGCTTGAATCTGCGTACAATTCTCTGGAGTTGCTGGCTAAAATAGTCTGAGAGCTGGGGATACACAATCCGTAATACGGAGGGCAGAAAGATCCACGGTTTTGGACCTGCTAACTGAAGTTGATCCTCTGGCAATGTTTGATCAGCTCTTCAACCCTTCCTGCAGCTGAAGAAGCGGCAGTTGCGTCATGTATCGCCTTGTGGAAGTAAAATCCTTATTATTCTGCAGCCTTCATTTCTTCACTGCTGGATAGAGGCCTCTTCCTTACGCTTCCACCGCTAGGAGATGCGTCCCCACGTGGCGTATAGGGGAAAGCTCGCCAGATATGATGGGTAGGAGGGAAATAAAATACTTCTCGCAGACCGACAGGCAGTAGCGTCTGACCCATAATGGGTCTGTTAAGGGCAGCTGATTTCAAAAGTCACCAACCGTGGTGTTTCAATGCCAAACCCTTTCCAAATGAAATGATAATCCCAAGAACCACCAATTGGTGGCGAGCCTTGGAGCCCGCCCGGCTCATGATACGGAGCCAATCACTGCCTAGTTGAAAACTCATTTAAACTCCGACCTATCCGCGGCGGTGGCGGGGGTGGGAGCGAGAAAAAAACTAATTTGCAAGCAAACCGCCGGCGGCCGGCCCGCTCGCACGCGACCCCGCGCGGTCGGCAATCGATTCTGACCTTTGGGCCAGGGGGCGCAAGGTTGCGAATCGCGTGCGGAGCGGGCGTGCCGGTACGGTGACGTCACCGCCGTTCCGGTGTTTGAGGCCTCGCGCACGCCGGGAGGATAGAGCGCCGATTCCTTGAATTTAATGAAAAACATGTACAATGTCATCTCTGCTGGCGAGTTTAATCATAATTTTTATACTTCACAACTCGAGTTTCGAGAGTAACAATATCTCTAAAAGGTACAGTTATTTAACATTTGTGGCTAATTGTATCGATGATTGGTAAGAGAAATGTAACTCAAGATATATTGTAGATGTCCCATAGAGATGAAACTATTTTTATATGGGAAAGTAGGTAAGGAAATCTTTTTTGGTTTTCACGATAGGGATCACTTTACACACTGTAACGTTCACCCATGATAGACTACCACATCCATCAAATTTTGGAGGATGTATACATGTTTAACTTGCACACCTTCTTTCGTACATGAGTTGCATTCTTATTACCTTTGTGGAATTGGTAAAGGATAAATCTTGTAAAGTGATCATTAAGCCAGCCGTACGACAGGTCGTAAGCCCTATGTACACCCAAAAACATTTCCATAATTATATAATATTGCTTTAAAAAATCCATTCAAAAATAGTTGTCATTAGTGACATCTGTGGTTAATTAAGGGGAACGAAAAAGCTTTCGATGCCGGTCGCGGTAAGGATAATAAGAACACACACGTGAATCGAGTTGTAAAACTTAAATACGTATACAACTTCCAAAAATTTGATAGATGTGGTACTCTATCATGGGTGGAAATGGTGAACGTTGAAGTGATCACTGCAGCTAAGACTTCCATACCTACGTTCCCATAAAATCGTATAATTTCGTCTCTATGAGACGTCTATAATATATCTTGACACAATATAGACATCGATGTCGGTGAAGTGGTTGTAAGCTCGGCACATTCCCACTATTGGTGAGCGCAATCCGGGTTATTTTAATGATCATCATGTATAATCTCTACAATTTTCGACCAATACTAGAATTTAACACAATTCTATGGAGCGTTCATTATACAGTTCACATGAGTAATATAGAGAAAGTCCAAAATAAGTTTCTTAGATTTATCGATTATAAACATAACATACCTTCAAGTAATATCGATTACAATATTCTTAGATCTTTCAGTTGTCTTGATAAACTAGAGACTAGAAGAATAGTGACGGACTTTCTCTTTTTAAACAAACTAATAAATGGTACTATCGACTGTCCTCAACTACTAGAACTTATCTGCTTGTGTGTTCCGTCTCGCATAACTAGAAGTCATGCAAGTTTTGCCGTGGAAACTGCAGCTACTATCTCTTTAATTTCTCACTGCAAAGGCTTCCTAGACTAGCAAGCAGATACGAGCAACTTAACGTCTTTGCCAATAACTGTATAATATTCAAACATATATCAAAAGGTGTATTGAAAGATTAGTATTATTTGTCGAATTGGACTTAAATAATTGATTTGTATTTATATGTATATCTTTTATTATATTATGACTTTCAAAACTTGTGCTATATCTTTTCACTCAACATTATTAATTTTTTTGTTTTTAAATTTATATATTATTATGCTTATCTTATGCTTCTGCTTTTTTATATTATATTTATCTTTATATATTTGTATCTGTATTTTAAGTATTTTCTTTTCACTTTATGTCATTATTATGTTTACATGTTATTATTTCTTTTTTTTCTTTAAACAATATATTCAGTCAATGTACACTCTACCTATTTGTTGTAAAAGCCCCATAGGGTGTTAAAAAATAAAAATTTAATGCAAAATTCATAAAAAAAAAATACTCCCAAAACATGACTCACACAAAAGGCAATCCGCTTCCGAAACCCGAAGAAATTACTCGATCAAATACAATTTCGAAGACTCGCGCATAACAATAATGCGATCACGAATATGACCTTTAGGCGCACGATTTCGGAGAAGCTAGCTACCACGTTCGCCTATCAGCGACGGCAACACTCATTCAAAGCCGCCGGGAGGGCGGGGGAGACCTTCGATCAGAATCCGAAGCAAGCGAACTTGGACCTTTTGCGAGGGTCTATAGGGTGCAAAATCGCGACGGCCTGCACGTCCTGCACAGGTGAGTAATGTTGTCCGCGCACGAAAATGTGATTTCCGTGAAAAACTTGTATCCACCCTTAGCACACTGCAGAATTGAGTAAGGTACCACCTCATACAAAGGGTTGACATTGCACTAAGAAAACTGGAGACAATTATTATTTTTTAGTAGCACCTACCAAGAGATGAAGAGGCTGGCAGGTGACAGAGAGGAGCGGAGAGATCGAGTGCTTGCTGCTGACCAACCCTAGGATTGCGACCCAAAATCTTTTTATTTATTTAATTTATGGTACAAATATAGTTCTTATATATAACATATCAGATTAAACATTTTTTTTAAATACTTGGTAGTCGTGTAGACCTCATCAGTGAAGAGAAGCTCGTGAGTCTGATGAGGGAGCCACAGTTCTTATTCCTTGTTATAATATATAGGTACATAGTGTATACAAGTTATTTATTAGGTCCTTACATATGAAATTCACGTTTTGCCGTACTGGCAAATTTGATCTCAAATATCTTCTCTTTGGTTAGGAATTCCAAATCCAAATTTATACAGCTATTTACTCATGTATTTGTGTTTTGAAAATTATAATTCATTTGTTTTTTCCTCAATTGTTTTTTTCTTTGCGTCACTCAGTTTACAAAATGAAAAACTTGAAATATCGCGTTATTTACGAGTACGAGTTCCACCGTAGCACCAGGCTGCAGAAACGGCTCGAAGGATTAATGATGTGTATGGCGACGGTGCCGCAAAAGAAAACACAGTGCGTTTTTGGTTCCAACGTTTTCGTTCTGGAAATTTCGACCTGCAGAACAAGCCCCGTGGACGGCCGGAGACCAAAGTTGATAATGAAGAATTGAAGGCTATTGTGGAAGCGGATCCATCGCAAACCACATCCGAGTTAGCTGCAGGCTGCGGTGTTAGTGATAAAACTGTTTTAATCCACTTGAAGCAAAATGGTAAGGTGAAAAAGCTTGAAAGTGGGTACCTCATGAATTGAGTGAAGCAAATCAATAAACGCGCGTTACTTGCTGCGTTGCTTACTCACCGTCCAACAATAATGAAGGGAATTTTTTAATCTAATCATACCTGTGATGAAAATGGATCCGGTACGATAATCCGTAAGTGCTCAATCGCAATGGCTGACTCCGCCGAACCAGCCAAACCATGCCCCAAGCGAAAATTGACTCCAAAAAAGTTACTTGTGAGCGTTTGGTGGACTAGTGCTGGTGTCGTTCACTACAGCTTTCTTAAATCTGGCCAGACGATTACGGCAGATGTCTATTGTCAGCAACTGCAAACCATGATGGAAAAGCTAGCTGCTAAACAACCGAGGCTGGTTAATCGCTCTAGGCCACTGCTGCTTCATGATAACGCTAGACCACACACTGCACAACAGACGGCTACCAAATTAGAGGAGCTTCAATTGGAATGTCTAAGACATCCACCGTACTCTCCGGACCTTGCCCCAACAGATTACCATTTTTTTCGAAATTTGGATAACTTCTTGCAAAGGAAAAAATTCAACTCCGATGGGGCAGTCCAAACCGCCTTCAAAGATTTTATTGATTCCCGTCCGAATGGTTTTTTTAGTAAAGGGATCGATGAACTACCTATGAGATGGCAAAAGTGCATAGATAGCAATGGTACATACTTTGATTAAATAAATATATTATAATAAAAAAAAATCGGCTTTATGTTCCTCCCATACTAAACACCAATTTCATATGTAAGGACCTAATATATAACATTTTTTATTTTTTTAGTAAAAATGTCATTTTTACCGATGAAAAAAAAATCTTGTACCTAAACAACTCAATGTCTATCTGTCTGTCTGTTCTCTATACAAGTCTACAACGTTTGTGCTTTAGGACCCGGTGGGATACAAAGGAGACATTTCTCTCCTTCCCTTTTACCCCTTCCGCTACCCAGACATATTTTCAATGCAAATCTGTACCGTTCCACCGATCGGACTCAAAATTTGCAAAATTGTTCTTTAGGACCCGTTGAGTAAAAAGTAACATAGATCACATTTTTCCTCATCTCTTTTACCCCTTTCCCACCCTCTGATATATTTTCAATGCAAATATGTACCGTTCGACCGAATTTCGCGTGTAGGTATGTATTCTTTAGGACCTGGTGGTAAATAGAGGCTACTTTCTTCCCCCCTGGACGTCCCATCTATCCCAGCCTACATTAAATGGAAACATTGTTCTTTTTTACATTCTTTACAAAACAATGGAACTTTTGTTTCCTCCCACAAACTTATTTTTAACTTAATCCTTAACCCGTGCAACGGCGGATATGAACAGCTAGTATTATATAGATTTTTCTATTCTTTCTTGTTATATTATTCTTAACATGCCTATTTTATTTATTTTTATAAGTTTGTTTCATAACATATTTATCATTATTAACATATTTCTAAAAGTGGAGACCTATAATGGGTCAACTATATTATATTACTGTTTATTGTGCTTTTGGTCTTCCGTGAATATTAATTAAATAAATAAATAAAAAAAGTTTAACTGCGAAACAACTCCGAGAGATTATTATTTAAATTTTAATTGAGTTCAAATAAGTGTCTAAAATATACTTTTTTTGGTAAGCATTTTTTTCCAACATTTCATTGGTTGATGCTAATAAATGCCTATCGGGCCAATCAATCCATTAAAAATTGTGTGTAAGCATATTAACACGCTGTACACATTATTGATTAGATTTTGATATTTTGATTATAGGCAAGATATTTATATTCTGATTTATTATTAAATTACATATTATTAGGATATTTTACAGTAAAAAAAGTAAACAGTAAAACGAATAGTAAATTATAATAGCTTCTTCCATGAATTAACTATTCATTTATAATGGTTTCCACCATGGATGAGAATTTTGTGATATTTTTGACACGAGATGATTTTTGAGAAATGGATTATGTTTCCACAGCTCTCATAGATTCGCCGTTAGCATCTAACTTGTCTTGTCAAAATCATATATCAGTTTATTGACCAGTTCAGTTTGTCAGTAAGGGGTATTTGAGTCCCTTTCCAGCAGTTATTATAAATGAAATTAATGTTTCTAATGAAATGTTTTCTGTTTGTCTAACACCATACATGGGGTATAAAAGCAAAGGCAGCAATATCCAAAAAAAAATTTAATGCAGTCATCGAGGATTTTTTTTTGTGTCGCAATCCTAGGATTGGACTGTAACAAGCATTTGCTTTCTCCACTCCTCTCTGTCACCTGCCAGCCTCTTAATTTCTTGGTAGGTGCTACAGCGCACATTTACGATAATCTGGTCTACGTAGCTTAATTTCGGGCGACCTCTACGATTATTGCCTTCAACATTTTCCTCGACGATGGTTAAAAGCAGGCCCGGATGCCTTATATTATGGCCTAGCCAAATTCCTCGCTGTTGGGCGATCCTGTTAAGGAGCCGCCTCTTTTCGCCCACCCTGCTCAACACCACATCTTTTCGGATATGTTCTGACCAATGGATCCTCGTCATGCGCCTGTAGCACCATATCTCGAAGGTTGCGTCGAGGATTACTAATTTATAATGTAATAAATTGGAGATTTTATAGGAAACATAGCCTATCAATGTATAGGGAACGTATTTTTGGCAGGGATAGATGCATAAAATCTAGAATTCAGGAAATTTTAAATTGGTAATCCTTGGTGACTGCATTCAAAACATTTTAAATTTTTTTTTGTATATTGCTGCCTTTGATTTATACCGCATATGTTAGGGGTCAACTCTGATATTTTTCTGTTATATATATATATATATATTTAAAATATTTAAATTATTTGTGTTTGCAATATTGCAGTTTTTATCCCATTGTTTTAAAATAAAATAATAATATCTACGTTTATTCAGTATTCTAGATACAACAAAAGTATTTCTTTCACCACACCGATATAACGTAATTAGTTTGGTTAAATAATTTTGTATTGATAAGGTGTTAAAGATAGCCCATTGAATTCGTTTACGCTTTGAGAAAGGCAGGTGCTGATTTATATAATGAAGCAGTGTATCGATTTTACGCTTTGAAAAGGGGTCGTGATTTGCCAATCGAGTCGTCGCCGCCGGCTCCACGGAAGGTATTGTGCACAATAGACAGTACATACTCATACACTGTGCGCCTATAAATACAATTTTATTTTTGAACGAGAAAAAAATCTAACAATCTATGAAATAAAGACATTAATAAATATTTGCATTTTGAATGTCGAGATATGGCGCTTGTTAATGACCGTTTCAAAAGTATTATTTACTTCCCAAAAATATTCTCCCGCTTATTTCCTTCTGCAACCAATGTTCAGTGTGTCATACAAATCAAGATTCCTTACAGTAATCTCTCTCGGACAAAAATGCATTAATCTAACCGATTACGTATATTATAGTTCTGCTTAAGTCCAGTTTTCCAAAAACTGCTAATTTTATGTATTTATTTGAAATGAGTTCAAAAATCGCTCTTTAAGGGCGGATTGCCTAATTTTAAGAAGAAGAAATGAGTAATTTATTTATCAAGCTTGTAAGAGGTACTTATTTATCATTATTTTAGTATAAAGATTTCAAAAAATCTTTGATGAGCTGTTCATGTATATAAATAGATAGTTCCAGCGTGACATTAAAGAACAATGTAAAAACTATTTATCAAATATACACCTTTTTTGCTTGAGAAATTAGAGAGTGATTGGGTTTCGAGGCCAATGAAGTCGACGGATGTGTCGATAGCTTTTACTATCTACTGAGATTTAAACCATCAAAATTTCTTGCTGATTTATGTTTGGATTTCGTGAAGGATTTTGTAATGGTGAATCAAGTAAATACGACATTCGTACTGCCAGTTGTTTATTACCTAAGTTTGATGGTTTCACGAGTCAATTCCTCTTAAGATATTTTTGTTTGATATTTTACAAGTTACGATTGTTATAACGTAAATTTCGGGCTGGCGAGAGAAAGACGAAGACACAAGAAAACGTGCGGTCGCGATAGTACGAGAGAATGGAATCATCGCGTTATGGCTCACCTCTCCTGTGGTCCGTCTTCTTTTGTTTCTCTATAATGTTTGGTCTTGAATGAAGTTTCTTTTGAGTTATTGAGGTTATACGGCTGAACGACGCGGCGGCGGGAATTACGAGTTTAGAATGTGGCAAGCACGTTCGAACGATAGTTAGCTATCTCATCTATTTATATAAATAAAAATGTTAATGTTCGTTTGTACAAAATCGCTAATCTTTGAAAGTTCTTCACCGATTGCTTTGAAATTTTGGCACAACCTACCTTCCTATACCTTCTTTGTTTTTGTATGCCTACTATTTATTTATATAAATAAAAATGTAAATGTTTAGAGAAATAGTCTAGAACGGTATTGGTATACTTGATGTGAAATAGATACATCGCATTGATTGGACTGGGATGTTTAAGTCTATTTGTGATATAATTGAAGAGGTGTCTAGTTTGTTATGAACTAACTTTTCCTACATATAATATTTGTTTCTATTTTAGGATAAAGACAATTATAAATATAATTATCATATCCCACTATAAGGTATATTATGATTAAATAAATTATGTATTTACAGCTTTAATCATACAAAAGCAATTATATTATTCAAACAAGAGCTGGATATGAAGTTTTGTTATTCTCTGTTAATATTACCTGTACCACTCATGCACATTCTCATAATCCTCGCAAGGCGTTGATATATTATTTTCTTTCTTATATTTCTCATATTATTTCAAAACACAACCAAAATGCAACCTGGAATACGTAAAGTAATGAACTCGAGAGCTTTCACATTTTTTGCAGCAATATATAAACGCAAGAAAAAAGTTGAAAATTCAAACGTAACGTAACGTATCGCAAGATGCCTACTTAAACATCCATATTCTTTAGTACTACATAAGATTTTCCAGTTACTTGCTTCCATAGACTCACTGAACAATTTGTGGTAATAAAATAAAAAATATTTTAAGAATTTGTTCTTGCAAGATGACGGTTTTAACAAAATATTTTAGAAACCTCAGACGCTACTAGACTATACACAATTTAAAGAAAGCAAATGAATGATTGTCTATTTTAAAAAAGCTTTTATTACCTAATTAAAATAATTTTGCCTTGTACAGTGTATAAATTATTATATTTAATTTATTATGTAAAAAAGAGAAAAAAATATAAATGATTAAATGGCTAAGTTTTACATTTTCCTGAGTTTCTTTAATTAACTCATTTAAAACACAAGGGATAATTAAATAAATGTCTTTTTTCAATTGTATTATCCTAGCTGACAGGTATTGAGAGTGATCAACATGATTTCAATCCAATGAATCAATTGGACGAAACTTCTAGGTATTGAATTAAGTAAAATTAATAAAATTGACAAAATTGATCGCCCCTGCATACCTTTAAATAATTAATTTGACAGAAATTAATTAAGCGTAGTATATTAATTATTAAGCCCGTAACCAGTAGACGGGTTAAATTACACGAATCTATAAACTTGTATATGTCACGTACTATTTTATACATGGATTAAATTTTATTTTGATATATCGTGCATTTTGTACTTTTTCTATAATGTTTCATCTAAAGCCAAGCCCTTTGCAACCGAGAGTATGAATGCTCTACAAAATCACTGAAATTCATATTATATGTTAAATTATATAATTAATCAGGAACTTGGGAAAAATGCTGAAAAAAAAAAAAAACTAATATGAATTTTTATGTTATGTTGAAATCCATTTTAAGTATCAAAATCGAATTCGAAAAAAATCGAACAAATTCACAATACGTGAGCGGGCGTCGGCGCTAAAGAATGCAGCCATCCAGATATGGACAACTGACAAGTTTAAACGTGTGTGCAACTGGCAAAATTTGTATTTTTTTAATTCTCCGATAGTGCCACGATCGATCACTTGCGGTTGTATTCGGAAAAATCGTTTTAAATTTACCTTAGAATTTTTCAAAGTCAAAACTCACGATCATATCATCTCGGTTGTAAAGGGATTTAAAGTTCAATACGAAGAAACGAGGGAATTGTAGACGTTTTCACAATATTAGCTTTGAAGACGATACTGTAATCACCTTCTGCAATAATCTTCTACGATTTTCTCTATAATCCCAGATTTACTTTAGATTTAGCCCCCCAGAATTTGATTTATTAATTTCATATTTTAGCGAAAATCAACAATTACCTCCACCATCCGAATTATAATTTGAATTAATAACGATTGCGGACGGCAAACGATTGTTATTTTATGATTTATTATTATTATACATTGTATATACAAAGGACGGCAATTAAATTCGGATTTATTAGGTATATTACTCATAACTTAAATTATTTAATTAATTTATGTATAAATATATATATATGTATATAATTTCATTAATTAAAAAAATTACTTAAATGCAAAAATTCATGTTACTAGAGCGTGCCGAAGACACTTGTAATTGGGATAGTGAACATAGTCTTCATTTATAATGTTTTATTATTAGAGTATCATCTACCTATTATCCTGTTAGTGTCTCTAATAAATAAAAAAAAAATTACGAAATGCAATCTTTCATGATGATTAACTCTTAAGTCTTTTAAGACTGTGCTAAAAAAAAACTTTGGGGACGGTGGAGTAACACGGCGTTACCTGATTAAAAATCGGCGTAGTTTTTAATATGTGATAAAATATACATAAATACGATACAGATAAGACTTTTAAAAGGTCCCTTTATATAATTATGTAAGGTAAACATACATATTTGCATTATTTTAGTAAATTATTATAAAAGTATAGCAAATCGAATTTGCGTGCGCTTCCGCCGATGTTTCATTGGCAACTGACTGAATACAACGAAGCGGTCGCCAGCTCGCTTCAGTCGCCTGCACTCCGTCTTGGTCTAACACTTGTTACCCGACTCTACCGTACTCTTTCTATATTGTTTTGCTTTCGCCGAAACCCAAGCAACCGCCATCTCTGTCCTACATAAAATGTATGGTATTGTCGTGCTCTTTCTTGCTCGATTTAACTGCGATGTACAATATTCTGCTCTCTCTCTTGCACACTGGCCGAAAATACGAGAGTAATGAATAAATATTTTTTAATTAAAAAATCCGTACATTCCTAACAGTTTAATTTAGTAATTTTGGTGTGAAAATGTCTATTCGATGATTACAAAAAATGTGACGTTTTAGTTTTCGTAAATAAGGTAGATATTTCATATTTTGTATGACAGGTAGACCTACGTTACATCACCGACACACAGGAGTTAAGAAGAAATCGGTCGATGCTGTCTAGTGTGGGAGCAAGCAAGATTAGCCGGCGGATACTCAAGAATAGTGGCGAAACGATGCATGATCGATATATTAGCTATTGTTGTCCATAAATTGGGTGAAAAACATAAACTATATTATCTTTACATGAGTTTAATTATAATTTTATATTTTACTTCTAATGTTTCGATTGTATCAAAATTTCTCATCAACAGGAGAAGTAAGTATTAAACTGACTACATTAAAATATATTTTTTTACGTGCGTTAGGTAAAAATACATATAATTAATTGATTAGGTACTGACAGAATGAGCCGGCGTTACTGGTGGAAAGGCAGTTGTAACGAGAATATTAAGAGGAGAGGAGAAAGTTAGTGAAAGTAATATTGTTAAGGAAATTAATACCCGAGTTCAAATATCTTTTAATTTATGAACTATCAAAATTATTTATTTTATTATCTTAATGCACGCCGGATGGAGAAGTTTAATGTTGCATGATTGAAAAGAATGATTACTATCCAAGATGTGGTTCGCGAATTCAGAAAACTTGTTACTAGTCAAACAGCGAAGATGTTTTTGCAGTCTTATGTTGAAATTTCTAAAAGTTTGACCAATGAGTCTACCATGAAATTTTAATCTCCACATGAAAATTCGTAAACTCCGCTCCCCTCCAAATTATCTACCTTACTCGGGTATTAATTTGCTTAACAATATTATTTTCACTAACTCTTCTCCTCTTCTTTCAATATTCACATTACAACCACCTTTACTTCAGTAATTCTGCTTATTTCAGTACCTAATTAATTCGGTTTTTCCACGTAATTAATGTACCTTATTATTTTTATATATTTGAATGAAGTCAATTTAATATTTTACCTGTCGTTAAGAGGTTCTGATAGTCTCGAAACTCGGGTAGCAAAATATAAAAATAGAACTTAACTGACGTAGAAATAAAATTGATTATTTTTTCCATCCATTTCAAGCTCATCATGAATAATCTCTACAATATTAACGCCAAATTCATCAATAATATGATTAGATTTCTTAATTTCTTGACAGCTTTACGCGTAATGTTTTTTTAGCTTATCTACATTCCTCTTTTCCTATCTTTCCGTGTCTTCTCACCTACATCGCCGGCATAATAAATAGCTTTCTTCATTTTTGACAGTTCCACCCTCTAACACTTCTTCAGGGTTCTTTTGAAGCTTTTATTTATGCCACTGTTCCGCATGAAGGTATTTGTAGACTTTATTGCTTGAAAACGGAAACTTAGCTTGTTTAAATTACCACTCTACCTGGAACGGAGAAATCTAATGAAGAATAATTTTACCGACATACTATATTACTTGCGCTTTGCGCTATCACTTTCAGGAGTTTTTTTTGTGGTTTAAGTGATCATTCACATTGGTAAAAAATATAAATTTGTCTTATGTTTTTTAATTTTATATTGTGAATGTTCGTTAAAAATGTATCTTACGTGGAATGGCTAAGAAGTTGAAAGAGCATTCAACTTGAGAGAGAAATGAAATAAAGGATATGAAAATTAAACATAATTTCGCATTTTTTTTTTTTTTGAAATAATGTGTATATATATTAGGGTTATAAAATTACGTTTAATAAGAGTAGGTAAATAATTGCTCTCGTATTTTTTTTGTTTGTATCTATAAAGCTCAATGTCCGTCTGTCTGTCTGTTCTCTATACAAATCTACACCGCTTGTCCGATTCGACTCAAATTTTGCATACTTATGATTTAAGACCCAGCGGGTAACATAGGCGATATTTCTATCCTCCTTTTTTACCCCTTCCCCTCTCCATGATATTTTTTCATGCAAATCTGTACCATTCGACCGATTGAACTCAAAATTTGGAAACTTATTCTTTTTAAGACTCAGCAGATAACGTAGGCAATGTTTCCCCCATCCTCTTTTACCGATACATAAAATATACTTTTTTTAAATAGAGCCGCGAACACGGGATACGTGTCACATCAATATAATTTTCATTTTCAAACTAAGCGAAGCGCTTGTACTGTAATAGGCTTAATTTGATTATCTTTTAGAATGGAGTTCAGATTATCGACCTGTGGATTGCTTGATATATGCATTAGTTGACATGCATAAAATACTTTCAAATAGTTTTATATTAATACAATCGCGGCGGTGGGAGACAAATGAAATACTTGAAATTATTAATATTTTTGATTTAATTACCAAAGTCACTGGACACGAACTTAACTGGAGTAGTACTATGTAATTCAGACTAAGCACTGGTCTTTTGTCATGCTGATCCCCATCAAAAACTTCTTGAATGCCCGGTAGGTACTTTGACCAGGCGCGTGCAGTGGGACCTTGAAGCACGATTTTTTTGTAGACGTATATTTTGGAAAAAAATTGGAAATCTAATATTTATGCTACAGATTTTAATGATACATCAAAATATGAATACTATGATAACAATTGTGATAGAAATATTACGAAATATATGTTGTATTTCGATTTTTTTCCAAAGAATTGGTTACGTAAAATTGGTTACATGCTGCGATGTTCTCACTGCACGCCCCTGGTACTCTCATAAATAATTTCGCTGGTAGATTAACGTGAACCAGATTACCGTTCACTTGTCGCTTTTTTTCGTGGAATCGACAAACTGCCATAACAGGCTGATGCTGCAGCAGTTCTGTTGCACATTAAATGTCATTTTGCAAATTTTCGGATATGATCGATATATTTCTAAACCTCTCTGGTAATTTATTGTTTTTTACGTACAGAGTATTGTAAAATCCTAGATTACGCGTAATTCTTTCCGTTCATAGTCTCGTGATATTAGTTTTTATATTTATCGCAAATACCTTGTGGTTATGCATTAAAATATTAATTTTTAATTTTGTTTATAAAACCACTTCACTTTGTATATTTATCCCACAGTTTCAGATACAACTATATCCATCATAAGAGTAATAAAGTAATTAAACATAAAAAAACAGATAATAACCTTTGATTGTAAGTGGTTATCCCTCACCACACACAAGAATATAATTCTTTTTGGTGAGGTATACATACACACACAAAAAATATAGATTTGTAAATATTTATGTATGATTGTAGAAAAAAAAATATAAATATATTATTAATTAAATAAAAAAATAAAAATAAAAATTTATAAAATTAATTAATAAGAAAAAATTTAATAACTGACATTAAATTTAAAAACACAAAAAGGCGAAAGACATCGGAAAAGAATATAAATACAACTGTACATTTACTGATTAAAAAATATTGTAAATTTTTTATGTTTTATCTCTCCTTTTCTTTTAAAAGTTCCCCAAACCAAAAACAAGCGTCACCAAACCTAATTATTCCACTCAAAGATTTGATTATAAAAGGCGAATTGACTAGCGGTTGGCCGCGCCTTATAAACCACGTAAAAGCTTTCTTTGATTTACATTTTCCCGAATTAAAAAATATTTTAAAAAAATAGGTGCGTTTAATTTAATTTTGCTCCGTGGTTTGTGATGTTGCTCAGTTGGCTTATAACTGCCCTAATGCACGCAATAATGAGATTTATTTTGAAATGTTTTATTTGCATGGAATTTTTTGTTAAATCTATTATCATCACTAAAAAGATATTTTTTTTGCTTTTGCTAAGCGGCCTTGGAAGACCATAAACGCAGCCTCTAAACCACACCACACAGCCCCAGATATCTCCGTTGTGGTCCGATCTGCAGAGCACTAGAGTACCTCTTACAGATCTTTCACAATATTATCTGTCTATGTATGGTTTGGTCATCTCCTTGTTCTGTGCTTGAGAGATATTTTGTCTTAATATCAATGCGGAAATTTATATAGGCTTATAATAATCTCTGGACTAGATGGACTCCCAGAGTTCTGAAGTGGAGAACTTGGTAGAATAAAAGAGGCGTCGGAAGACCTCAAAAGAGATGGGCCGACGATACGCCGCTGACGGGGGGAAGAAATGGCAACAACTAGCAAATAAGGATAGAAGGGTATGGAAGAGGCCTATATCCAGCAGTGAAGAAATGAAAGCTGAAGAAGAAGAAGATCATAATCTCTATGTAACAATACGCTAGATGACGCTGTTTACGCACTAACAAACATACTACGATTTAACGATAGTGTTATTTAATTAAGATAAATTATAGAAGTTTCAAAAAGACAAAGCTATTTTATATGTTAAACATGTATAAAACTCTTTATAGGAAGGCCACAGGGCTTAAGACCTGTATGAGGTGGTTTAAGTGATCACTTTACACAATGCAACGTTCATCAATTCCACCGTAAGAACATCAACATCCACATGTTGCCGGTGGTCATCATACCAGTATATTTTTTAAAGTGGCGTCAAGTGTGATAAAAATCCGGAGATTTCAAAGCATGAAAATACTCGTTTAATCAAAGTATAAGTATACAATTCACCTATATCACTATCTCAGCCATTTATAACTATTTTAATTACAAAATTATTAAAAATAATTTGGTGTGCAATTTTTTTATAAGAAGTAATTTTTATTTCCCTTTCAATATACGTGAATGTATTAATTTACAAAAAGACTCAAATGCGTTAGTGGACTGGACTGAAGAGAAAAATCTGTATTTTAATATAAAAAGTGTGCATGTCTTACTTATAGTCGTTCAGTAACACCAATAAAGTTCGATTATACGATCAATAAAGAAAAAAATTTACGCGTTACTGAGATCAAGCATCTCGATATTGTCTTTGATGCCAAACTGACTTTCTCAAGTCACATAAACCAACTAGTAACAGTGTGTTATAAACTTTCAGGTTTCGTAACACATATATCAAAAGGATTTTAGAATGAGAAGTGCATCGAGCAAATGTACAATTTCATCATTCGCTCCAAATTGGAATATGGAATGGCAGTGTGGAGCCCACACCAAAGGAAATACTTCGGCGTGATTGAGCAGATTTAAAAGAAATTTAGGCTACTTACACATGCGCAGAACAGGAGAATATCCTACATTCATGTACAATGAAGTACTGCTGAGGGAATGCAACTACCGCAGCCTCGAGTCGCGCAGACAGGAGGGCATAGTCATGTTGGGGGTTAAAATTTTAAGAAATAAAATTGATGTCCCAAACCTGCTAAAGAATTATGCCCTGTTTGTAGCAAATAATTATTTGAGAAATCGAGGTCACGCGCTATTACGTGTCCCAAAATGTAGAACGGATATAATGAATAAGCACACCATAACGCGTAGTGTGCAACTCCTAAATGAACTGAGCGATCATGTCGATGTATTTACTGATAGAATTGAATGCATCAAGCAGCGAATCGCCTCCATTTAGGTCCAAGATATACTTGCATTTTAAATGGAGCAATCTGTTATGCACACTGTGTATAATATATATATATATATATATATATTTTTTTAAATGTATGCTCAAACTTGTAGTGATTTCAAAATTTCAAGTTTAAATTAATACGTAGGGGTTTGTTTTATAATAATCTTAATGAGTGAATAGTAAATACAGGTAAATATATGAGCAACGTAGGTAGGAGCCAGAATCATTTTATTATTTCAATGTGCAAAACAATATTTAATAACAAAACAAATTGTTTTCTGAATCTAGTTTTCATCTGCTGAACACTCTGGCGTATTTTTTGATTCCCAATGCAGGACCCTCAAGGTCCAGGTCGCTGATAAGAGACTCCGATCTTTCTACATCAGCGACATTAGCCCTAGTTATAGACCCTGCAATGGGGTCCAACGGAGAGTCAAATATGCGACAAATCTGGCCAGAAAATTTTACACAGAATGTAAAAAATTTAATCGAGGCAAGAAACCTTTTTTCTTAATGAAAATATGCAGAAAATAATACAAAAGGATTTTTTTATGTAACACCAATAATTAAGCATTATTGACGAAATTAAAAGAAGACTTAATAAACTTCCTCCGGTATGCTTCCAAAAAAGTGAGTTTCTCCTCCCCTCAAATAAAATTTATCCTTCTATTGATCTTCTCTACCATCCCAAGAAGTTAGTCGTACTTGAAACCTTATGTGTGTTGAAAAGTTTGTAAAAGTTTTAAAGAAAACAGGATGTATACTTAATTTTGAATTTTTTGTTTGCTGCGCACTTTTACCTATTCGGCCTATTTTTCATTATGATTTTGATTTTAATAATTTTTTCCAAGTTTTGATTAAGCCAATAATACGTGTTATGTTCACCCAGAATGAGACCAATAATATATTTTCTACCTCACCCAGAAGAGTTATCGAGATGTTATCAGTATTCCCTGATTTAATCGTTGACATATTATTATATTAATATTTTTTTAAACTACTGAATCTTCATCCCCTTGTCTTAATTATATTCTTCTGCTTTATGCTGGCTGTTCCCGCATGTGTTCACCAGTCTAGACCAGTTCTGTATTCACAATCTGTATCTCCTAGCTTTATCTGGGACGACCCAACGGTCGTCATCCTTCTGGTATAGTCGAGAAGACACTTCTTGGTTCTCGTTCCTTTGTCATCTTTAGTATATGTTCAAGCCACTCCATTTATGATTTCTTTATGTGAAAGAGTAGTGGCAACATACCGAGCATGTGCCTTATGTTGGCACTTCTCTCTCTGTCCACCAGACCGCTACCCCCCCTTGGAAAATCATGGCATCATGGATTCTCGTTCAATCTCTTCGTTAGGATCCTTAATAAGCTAACATTCAAAATTAGTTATATAGTACACAAAATTAATTATTACTAAATTACTTTTACTTTGTTTTTGCATATTTTAAAATAACTAATTTTAAGCCGTTTCGACGAGATATAAAATTTGCACCGATCGTACCCAGTGGAATTTAAAATAACTTTATATTACAAAATATGCCTTAAGAGCACATGCTATTATATGTAGATTGGATATAAAGTGTTACTATAATAACCTCGTTTTTAGGATATTGCTAAGCCTCTCGACCCTTTCACGCCTCTGTGCTGAAGTTAGGAGTGGAGTAAAGTGTTATCGATTTAATTGGAAAAGAGGTATAGAGAAACGATTCTTTCTGACTTTGAAGCCCTGAATGGATAAGGAATGATATTTTGGTAAGGTCCAGGTGTTGAATTAACAAAGTTGCGAAAATAATGGCAAGTTCAATTATTGTATTCGAAGTCATGAAAAGTAACTTAAAAAAACAAATGGAATGTTTCATAAATGGCAATTAATCATCACCCATATATCTAATTAAGAACAATAAAACAAGGCATGCTATTTTATGGGATCGAAATGAGCCACAAAAATTTTAGAAAAACGCTTGTAGGATCTAGAAGTGCTATTTTTCTATAACTAATATTTCAAATACTCTAATAAAATTTAAATATGGCGTGTTTTTATTATCCAAAAAAATCTACAAAACATGGTGTGTTATCTTCCAGGACCAAAAAAGCTACTAAAAGATACTAACTTATTAGAATCGAAAAGTGCGGCAAAAACTAGACTTGCTATCTCAAGAGAATCGAAAGAGCTACAAAACCTAGGCACGCTTCCTGTACGGAATCGAAAAGAGCTACGAAGACCGAAAAAATAAAGTAGAGTTTCAATAGTTATTGATTTAAAAGCTGCATGATATTTGTAATTTAATTTTTTTCAGAATTTTGACAAAGTTTGAGAAGAAAAATCATTGTGCTAAGTGAAAAATAAAAATAAGAAAGCATTCAACAGAAAAAAAATATTCTTCGAACAGTTAATAAATAAGTAAACAAAGGCAGTAAAAAAAAACTCATTCTAGATTTAATTTAAGTATTGTTCTAAGATAGATATAATTTAAAAAGTCTAAGCGTTTTGCCGTTGATATTACAAATGCTTTAAGAGTTAATGCTATTATATGTGGTGTATAAACGCAAAAGCGTCATTATTAATAGAGGATAGTGGTGCTTTTGCATCTACATGCCACATACGTAGATTGGATATAAAGTGTAACTATTATAACTTCTTTAATATTAATTAATATTAGAATTTTAAATTATATATAGGTATCATTACCAGCGGCAAAAATCTATGTACACTAACTATGACATGTAAAGGACTATAGATATCTCTAGCACAGGCCATTCGAATACGTAAAGAAAAATGATATAAAACCTATATACACCTTTCAAAAATTTGATTGGAGCTGGTGAACTTTACACTGTATAGAGTGATCATTTGAGCTAGCTCATACATGTAAGGCCTGGGACACCTTGTAAAGATTTCCAAACATATTTGCCATATGAATTGCTTTGTCTCTGAGAATTTTATATTTTTAAATTTTATATTTTTCTAATCTTTTTATCTTAATTAATTAATAAAACACAATCATTTGTTGTAAGACTAAATGTTTTTGTAAGACTATTTATTAGGATTAATCTGTAGATAAACTGTTTCATTTACAAAAATACTTTTTATGTAATAAAATAAACAGAAATAAAAATACATTTATTGATAATTTCCTAGTAAAAATAAAACACGTGCTAGAGAAAATATTCGAAAAATATGTTTGCTTTTGTTATTTTCAATATTGTGTACAAATAATTAAGCAAACCCTTTGTTATTTAATAACAATCACCTTTGTATGTAAATATTATAAAACAATCAAGTACCTTACGCCAGATATATCGGTTTACCGTTGGATAATAAGGAAGTGATGGCTCATCGAGTTGTATTCGTCTTAGGCAAACACTGCCAGGAGAATATTCCAGGAAAGGATATTCCAGAACTTATAAAAACGACGTAATCCGTGTATCTCTCCGGATAAAGCGATTATTTTCCAACCAAAATCTCTAACACAAAAAATAATCCAGACGTCTTTTGAAGAAATTCGGTAACATTTAATGTATCATTTCTCATTTCCTCTTAGTAAAGAAAAAGTGATTTATAAATCCCCTTTTCTTGTTATTTTTTGATCTATCGACTTAAATAAGTGAATTTGTTAACACGGTATTTCATTACCCGTAATTGGAATTACATAAAATATATACTACTCGTATAAACATCTGTCAAGTGATAGCTATCAGAATGAGAGAAGAAAATTGCCAGGAAATAATTGAAGTGGGTTAATAATGTAACAATGTTACTTACATTTAACAAAGTTTTTAAAGAAATATGAAAAAGCCTTATTTCACAATATCTTAAAAGAAAAACGCACTCATTTTAATTTGAACTATCAACGTTTTAAAAAAAATATTTAACTTTCAATTCATTACATATTACGGCGTTCAAAAATATGCAACTTTCAATTTATTACATATTACAGCATTTTAAAAGAAAGATGCACTCGACTCATTTTACAACGTTTTAAAAGAGAGGACACAAGTCTAATTACACAACACTACAACACTAGCTTCCCCGTTGATTTTTAGTAAATTTTAGTCATATTTTATCAAAAGTGTATTAACCTTAACATGTATGTATACGTCGTCGCGGACTTTTTTATAGAACTTTTTGAGTTCTACAATTCAAATTTCAGTTACTTGTTTTCAGAAAAAATTTTGGTTTTTAAATGTTTATAAAATACTAACTGTTCGTACCCGGCGTTGCATGGGTTAAGGATTAAGTTGAAAATGATTTTGTGGGGGAAAACAAGTCTCCATTGTTTTGCAAAGCCTCTAATTTAACTAAACAATGTTTCCATTGAATCAAGACTGGGATGGATAGGATGTCTAGTATGTTACCCTCCGGGTCCTAAAGAATAAGTTTCCAAATTTTGAGTACGATTGGTCGAACGGTACAGATTTGCATTGAAAATATATCAGGAGGAGGGTTAGGGATAAAAAAGGAGGGGGGAAATGTCACCCATGTAACCCGTCGGGTCCTAAAGAAAAAGTTTCCAAATTTTCAGTGCGATCGGTCGAACGGTACAGATTTGCATTGAAAATATATCAGGGGGAGGGTAAGGAGTAAAAGGGGATGCAGGAAATGTCACTTATGTACGCGCCGGGTTCTAAAAAATAAGTTTCCAAATCTTGAGCTTTGTCGCTTTGACAATTGTAAGAGGCTTCGTAACCGATAACCCAGGCGGGTGAAGTGTGTACCTTCATTAAAGCATGACTTTTACGTTAACATATATTTTGGAAAATATTTATCTGATAGAATATATTAAAATTTGAATAATTTTTCCATTTTATTTCAAAATATATACTTACGTAAAAATCATGCTTCAATGTTCAAATATGCACTGCACGCCCCTGCAATAGCCGTAATTGTAATACTTGTAAATAACACTATGCTCCATCATTGAAAGAAGCTGTGGCTATGTTAGCAGCTATAAATATTGATTAAATATTTTTTTTAAATAACGAAGGAAAAATTAAAACTGTTTGTTACGACAGTCAACAGTCAGCTAATTCTACAATAAATTTTGCCATAAACCTGATTTACTAAGAGTTTTCAATTGACAATGTATACATACTCTCCAAATAGGGCACAAAGATTAATTTAGACAAAGATTTGAAAAACAAGATATATTATAGATGTCTCAAAGAGACGAAGCTATATTTTCATATGGGAAAGTAGGTATAGAAAGTAGGTAGGAAAGTCATAGGGCTTACGACCTATCGTAGGGCTGGTTTAAGTATTTTAACTACCGCCACCTGAAGTCCAAAACTTTTTCCCATTATCCAGTACATGTCACTATTGATAATGAGGTATCTATATTTTGATTGAAGTTTAAAGCTATATCCATTGTATGTATATATGATATTCTTCCGAATTATTAACATTTAACTAGAATACGCCCAAAAATTATTTCAATTTTTCACTTCTTTTTAGACCAGGTTTTTGTATTCTGAATATTATGATTATGTCAATATTTTTCAAAAACATAATACTGAATTTTAAAATTCAGTATTGTGTTTTGAAAATTTTAAAAATTTGGACAAACTCAAAATATTCTGAATTTAAAATAAAGCTCTCCCCTTTTTTAAACAGATGGCTCTATGACTATTACCTGAATCCGACCAGATTTGTGACGCGCTATCACATTTATTAGTACAACTTGTAAATGGACTCGAATTTCTCCCCTTTTTTTCATTCTTGTAAAAGTACAAGGAATAATAATCAATTCCTAAAACGATTTTTGATGCGTTTAAAAAGAAGAAAGTTAAAATATGTTTTACTTTACTTTGTAACACACACACAATATGAGTTATTAAATTACTACTATAGTTTCGAGAGAAGCAGTCCCTGTCGTCATCAGGTGTAGATAATAACTAACTTAAATACAAAATTTATCAATCTAATCGGGTAGCTCAGGGGGGCGCGCGGTGGGAAGGGGTATTTTTTTCCCGAACAGCTCTAGGAGAGGTGAAGTAGACTGAAATGTGATATTAACAATTTCCAAACTATTCATTATCCATCCTCTATGAGGAACCGAGTGGAGTAATTTTAATTTGTGATTATCGAAAGAATGATTAGTGTTAATTATGTGATTGGCAAATTCATAGAAATTGTTATTTTTTAAGCAGCGGCGATATTTTTTAATGCGTGTATTTAAGTTTCTAGTGGTTTGGCTTATATATTTTTTATCAGTCTCCGCAAGTTATTTCACAAATCCCGCTTTTTTCCAACATACCTATTTTTGTTTTTGAATTTAAAAGAATTTTACCAATATTAGTATTTGTGTAATAAGCTGGTCTAATGTGAGTAGGGAAACAATTTGTAATTTTAATAGAAATCGGATCATTATATAGAATTTTTCGCCAAAATATATTATCAGTGGTTGTAATAGTTTTGCCGGAGTATAAATATGTTTCAACAAGTTTATAATTAATTTTTGATTTTAACATCCCATCTATTAACGCGCAGTTATATCCATTGTAAATAACAATATGTTTAATGATATTTATTTCGTTATCATCATCAATGATATTAAGGGGAATTTTAATTAATCTATTTAAAATGAAATGGAAGCTGGCCATTTTATGCGCTGGTGGATGGGAAGACGACGCAGGAATTACGGAATTATCGGTATGTGTGGGGTTTTTTGGTAAATGTTAAATGTTAATATTGACTACGATAGAGAGATCCAAAAAAATTAAGCTATTATCTTCATTTTTTCCAGAGTGAATTTAATATTTTTATGTTGTGCATTAAGGTAAGCGAGAAAAGAATCTAGTTGTCTTTCAGTGCCCGTGAAAATACAGAATATATCGTCCACCTATCTATACCAACTGAGGATGCATGAATTAACGATGGGGTGATCTGAATTTAACAAGTCTATTTTAAGTTTGTTTAAAATATATATTGGCTAGAATGGGAGATATTGGGGGAATCCATGGGTAATCCATCACTTTCTTCGTAAAAAATATTATTGAATTCGATATAATTTTGGTTAGTGCATTGAATATTTTTATGATTTCCTTTACAAGTTCCTCATCCAATTTAGAATTATTTAGTAAATCAATAAAATTGTTTTTGTATCAATTATTGGGACATCTATGAAAAGATTGACTACATCAAATAATATTATTTTAGCGTTATTGGGTATGTGTAAATTTTGAACGCGGTTGGTGAATTCAATACTATTTCTTACGGTATGTGTCGGTTGGAAGAGATTATATGATTGTATAAGATAATTTTTAATAAAAATTCATTTATATATACATTTATTAATATATTTATATATGCAAGATTGCATGACTGTGTGTGTGGTGTGTATTCGAAAGTAGAAGAAGAGAGTTTATCTGTGATTTTTGTGACAAAATCGTTTAAACATATATCGAACTTTTCTGTCATAAATACTAACTAACATAAAACCATTCATTCTATCCAAAAAAATTAACGCTTGAACGTCGTAATTCTCACATATTTGTTTTAAAAATATACATTAATATCATTTAATATACGACTGTCAGATTTAATTGTTTACAAACGATGATTTTTGCGTCGCGCGTGTTTTTCCGGCGTCTTAATTACTGTTATGCATTTCCGTCCATTTTCACGAAATTACTGCCACATATTGCAGGAAAGCGAGAGGAAAGATGTTACACATCAGAAACGCCCTAGACTCAGTTTACAACTTTTTAAGAGATAAACGCGCTGGTCTTATTACACTAAGTTTAAGAAGAATTATGCACTGGACATATTTTATAAAGTTTTAAGAGATAAACGTACCTACTTGTCTTATTTTGCAATATTTTAAAAGGAATTCACACCACTCCCATTTTAAAGTGTTTTAAGCGAAAACATCGACCAAAGTGTTGGCTGGTACACCAGAATAGCTCAGAAAACTATACACAAAAGATGAAAAATAATTAAATGTTAGTGATTCCTTTCTCTAATTATACGTGAGCTCTTGGGGATTCGAATGCGGCTACGTTCAAAGTTTTTTTAAATTTTCTTAATAAATATTCGGAGGATTTCAAATTTGAAATATACGACGCGACATGACAGAGTAATCAGAAGCCAGATGGGATATTTGATTCTTCACACGAGACGTGATTTTTTGATAATAAAGTATATTTGCTGATGTAAGATTGTAGTTATTATTAAAAAAAACTGAAAAATTATAACATGAGAGTATTACATTGGCAGATGTAATATTATTTGTATTGAAAGTATACGTTACTATTTTTTTTATTATATTGACTTTGAGAGATTAAGAAATGTGGATACTATAGAAACGTATCGATTTGATTTTATTGTGTATATTAATTATGTTTAAAAAATACGTAATAGATTGTACACACAAAAGTATAACATGTAACCAGCAAGCAAAAAAATTAAAATTCAAGTGTACAACACGTAACATTAGACTTAGAATATACCAATAGAATTAATAAAAGTTTAACGGACTTAATTTTTATTAATGTTTTGTACCCCACGAATTATATATATTTATTTGTCCTAATTATGGTTCGTTTCCCTTTTAAATATGTTTTTATTTTATCTTTTGTATTTATCTTTTTGGTTTATTTTTAATTATTATTTTATTTTTCTGGCCTATAGTGTAATTATCTTTATTTTACTTTTTTATTAATTTGTTATAGGTTTCTAATTATAACTGTTTTCTAGTGTTGTTACTAAGTGTTGTTTAAATATATTGTACATTTTTCTTTAATATGTTTTATATCTTTTATTATTTTTAATTATTTACTTTGAAACGTGTTTTATGTTTGATATAACAATCTTTTGAACTTTCTTGTACTGTAAAAGCCCACTTTGGTGTTGATAAATAAATAAATAAATAAATAAACTTTTAAAAAATTGGTTGACCTCTTCTTTATCAATCTGTTCAACGATTTATATTCTTCAGGCACGTACCGCAACATTTTTTAAACTTAATGTCAATGCACAATTTATTCCCTCCAAAAAAGTGTCATGGTTTCTTCAACTATACTTACTGACCTAGCCTAGTTTTGAGTGTTTTGTTATTATAATTTTAATCTTGTTTTATTAATACTTCTAATGATGAACAGCAATTTGTTCATCTCTGGTCTTTATAATGGAAAAAAAAATTTTTGCAGATCTCTTTTCAAAATTTTGCAATCTTGTCTAAAATTCCATTATGAATACAAATATTATTAAATACCCATCAAAATTCGCACTAATCGAAATTGCAAAATAAATTATTTACCTGATGAATATTAAATACACGAGATTTCCCAGCGCTTTAACTGAAAAAATTTCCCGTAGCATCGCTTCGTAGTAGACTGCACTTCCGCACGCTTCGCCTGTACGTGTATCCGGCGGTGCGCCCCGCCCCCGCCCCCGCCCTAAGGGATGAGTCGAGCGAGCGCCGCCACACAGGCCGCACGTCACGCACAGGCGCCCGCGCGCCCCGACTGACCGCCAGAGGTGACCAAAACTCGTTATAAATTAAACCGAGAAACAAAAGAACCGACGAAAGGAACGATTCATAATTCGAATCTGTCGTAGACCGAAGGAATTTGAAGGATTCAAGTGAACCGTGCGTTGTTCGAAGTTTGAAATTTTCCGATACGCGCGCCGCATTTTTCAGGTATGTACCTACCTATCCACGTACCCGATTTAATTACTTTCACAAATTGTGTTTTTAATCTTGTATATCAATAGGTCAATGAAACAAAGCATTCTAAAACTAGAAAATGTCTACCATTACTTTTGGTTTAAGTACTTATTCAACGTACTTTTAAACAAGTTCGAAGATAATTTATTTAGTAAGCGGGCCAAAAAATGAAAATGATTTTCTTTTTTCGACAAATAATGGTCGTTTTTCATATTATTTAAAAAAATGGCAATAAGCACGTAAATTTTCATTTACTCGTATTCTTCTAGGAAAAAAGGTCAAAGCAAATTATTCAATTTGGGTCGCGCTCAAAATAAAATATCAAAAGAAAAGGCTAATGAATATTATTAATTTTATATTTCGGATCTTGTGTTCTGGTTTACCACACAGTAGATACTTATTATATAGATCTATAATATATATCTAATATATATATATATATATATGATATCTCATATATATATTACCCGCACATTATTATATTTTACCTTTTGAGGTTTTTTGTAAAGGACGGAAATGTGAAAAATAATGGAAAAAAACATTTGGTGAAAATTTTTCTTAATACCCTTGTAAATAATGTTAATTTTTGTTTAAAAGTCCATCTAAGTTAACGTTAATTGTTCTTTTTAAAATGTTACGCTTTGAATTTGAATTATTTTTTATCAATTTTTTGTGTGTATAATTTTCTTAAAAATACAGTATAAAAATTGTAATGGAAGCATTTTCACGAACCCTTCGAATTTCACAACCTTAGACCTTTGAAATGACAAAATTGCAGCTATATATTTTATTAAATATGGACGATCAAAGCGTACAACATTACTTATATTATAGAAAAATTTTCTTGGGGCATAAATGCAAAGCCACAGAGCAGAGGACTGTCAAAAATATATTCATGATCAAAAACGCGATGAAGAGATTGTATTTTATATGTGTGATATCATTTTTATATATTGTCTCTCAAATCAAGAAGTTTTTCATTTAAATTTAAATTTCCTGAAGTCAATTAGATATTTTGTTTCAAGGCACAGCACTATGTATTTTTTGTTTTTTTCACGCCATGAACTTTAAATTTTTCAAAGTTTTGGACTACGTTATAGGGTTTATCATAGCGCGACTAAAATGGTTCATGAGTAAAAGGTCGATTCACCATTATCACCATCAGCTTCGTCTATCCTGGTTGGTCCAAAACGTTTTTCATTTAAATTTCTCTCAAACTAAGCAGTTTTATCACGAAAAAATTCTTACCTTCGTTGAAGCCGTAAGTGTCTACGAATATTTTAAAGTCTCAAAAACGGCAGTATAGCTAGACAAATATTGATTAGTTTAATCTGCCTCAATCTCACGTAAAATGTAAAGGAAATCTTCTCATATTATGTGATTAACTCAGCGGTACGTGTGTATTGATTGAAGGTGTAGGTTTCCACGTACATCGCTTCTTCAAGCAGCGATTGTGCTCTCGGAATCGTGTGGAAATTACCTAGACCATTTTAGTGGGGTTAAGGGGTAGGTACCTATAATTAGATTACTCTCACCCTCACGAACACGAAATATGGGAGTTTCGTGGACTGCGCTCATCGAACACACCCCTTGGTTTTTGAATGAGTGACAACAGCAACCAATCAAATAAGCAGTTCGCTTTTCAAAAAAAAAAACACAAAAAGGCATATATTTTTATAATATTTATGTTGAAGTTGCAAATGAAGAACATACCGTTAACATTTTTTGATAATTAAAAAAAGTTAGATGAGTTAGAGGGATAGAAAAAAGAAATGTATTACCGAGACTCAAACCCGGAACATTCTCTTACTGGGAGAATGCGTTAACCATTACACTATGTTAATTAAGTACTTTACGTCGAATTTTCAAGTTTATACATAATTTCATCTAATACAGTGAGACATCTATCAACTACATAGCTTTCATCTTTTTGTTTGCATCTCATCTCAAAATCTTTTGAGAAATGCAACCGCAGAAATTCCAAATAAGAACACGCATGAACAAGCATGAAAAATATTTTTTACTGTTTCACCTGAGCAAAAAAAGGTACTTAATTTTTTATAAGTACTGTCAGTTTCCAATTCATAGGTGATTTGTTAAATCAATAGTTAGTATAGGTATATTTTATTGATAAAAAAGGAAAAAAATCTTTTGTTTATCAGTTACCTGAAATTAGCATCAAATCTACATCAATTAAGTGATTTGCGATCCAGCCCCTCTTTAAAGTATAGTTTACACACACAAAATACACCTTTTGGCACACATATTCGCAGTGCAGAGATAAATCTCGATAGAGTGTCTAATCTCAGCATACGTCCTTTGCAGGCTTGCTCTAGATAATATTAATTAGGCATTGGGATTCTCTCGCATACCGCTGAAATCCCGAAGCTACCCGCCCGTCGACATCACGTTCATGATGTCCTCGTCTAGGTTTCCTGGAATTTAGTACGGTTATTACGGAGTTTAGTATTTAGGCTGTTTGTGTACGCGTGTGCAGTTTCACATTACTTTCTATTGGCCGTGTTATTTCTATGACATGCTCAAAAAAACATTCATATTATTTTTATCCATATTTTTTTAGTTTTTGCATAAAGGATATTTAAGAAACCACAAAAACTAGTTTAATAACTTTTGCTTTCAGATTCCACATGATTCATATTTTTTTCAAAGAAATAAAGTCTACTAACTTAAGAATAGGATCGTATTTACGTTAACGCTAATAGTAGCATGCGGAATCAATTAAATCGATCTTTTGAAATAATGTTGCCTATTTTCTCTCCTCATTTTTTTCAATATTATTTGGTTGGTGTTGGGCCTCATAATTGTGGATCCACTTAGGTGCGTCTCCGCCTCTTATGCATTTCGGTGGGAAAATAGCTATATTCGAGAGACACATTCTGTCCCATACATTTCGCATATGAAATGGTCCCGTTGCAGTGGTCTATCCCATTGGCCTATGGTCGTGGCTCATTGCTTATTATTTTAAACAGCTACTTCTACGACTCGCGATCCTATGCCATTTCCTCACACAAACTCAGCGCTTTCTGGAGGCAATCCTTGTATCGCTTTTTCTATCCTCCGGCTTTATGCCTGCTTGCAATCTCCCCTTACAAGATTCGTTTAGGAAGTTCATGGTGGCGTGAGTGAATGTGAGTATACTAAATATGTATGGAGTGTAGGAATGCGGCTGAGATTTCGGCCACGCGTAGCAACCACGAAGACAATTCGTCAAAGACTTCGTGTAAATATCGAAAGCTATTTGGTCGTTTATTGGATTAGGTCACGCTTTATCACCAAATGCGTTCGTGTGAAGTTTATCTTAACCGCGTTTTTATAGTCGTCATACTATTATATAATTTGTTGCACGCCAGTAAGCTACCCGCCGCATAAGATTCGATGGTACACCGAGACGAGACGTTCGTTATTTTAATGATTACCTGAATCAATTACAAAAAAATATTTTTTACTGCTCTTAGATTGTTCTGGTGTAAAAATGTGTTTTTAATTTTTTCTCTGAATCCAATTATAAAAGAATTAAATTTATTTAAGTTTTTAAAAAGTCACCGTTTTAAAGCGAGATGACGAATCAGGTATATAGTCGAGTATATTTACTAGGTCAATGTTAGAACTATCTGCTAGATGATTCTAACATTGACCATTCTAACCATTGAGTACATTTACCTACTAGGTCAATATTAGAATCATCTAGAGCAGATGGTTCTAACATTGACCATTCTAATCATCGGGTATATTTACAAGGCCAATGTTAGAACTATCTAGCAGATGGCGCTCGAATTATTTATGAAATCATAAGAGGAACGTCTAGTGCCCTTTGAATATTATTTGATATGTTAGAATCAACAAAGGCTCGAAAGGAGAAACATCTATTATTTCTTATTTTTATTATTTAATTTTATTTTTTATTTTCTGTCTTGAGTTTGGGATTGTTCTTCAGATCCGAGAAAAGGATCATACTGTGTATCATTTTGTGTGAAAATATAATATAATGAAAATGTGAAATAATTCTTCATTTCAAATCCAATCAAATGATCGTGTGATTTAAAAGAATCATCTCCTTCATTTGTAGCTACTCAGACTAGATCCGTTCAATGATAAAACATTTACGAGTATAAGTCACTTCATCACGATTGAAGTGACTTATACTCGTTTAATGAAGTTGCATCATTAAACCCCCTGCAATAAATAGTTTTTTTTTTAAACTAAATGTACCTAATACAATCATCAGTTTTAACATATACTCGTACATTATAAGCATGCAAAAAATAAATGGAATTGTTTATCAGTTTTATCTTTTTAAATATGACAGGAAATATATAATAATAATAAAAACCGCAACATTACTTTTCTATAGAATCTAAAGAAAAATATTTACTATTTTAATTTGGGTACAATATGTCTTTCTTCTAGGAATATTTTACTTTTTATTAATATTTAATTGTATCCAATAGCAAAGGCAACAAAAGACAACATTGATAATGAAATCAATCACTTCCTTTATAGAAATGAGCAAAAAGTAAATAGAATTATCCGTGAAAGGGAATTCGCCACCCACAATTTCATTACACAAAGCAGATCGTGCTCAATTTACTTCGTAAAGTGTGGCTTTACTCTTCACGAAAAGAAAGTGCCGCAGGAAAATTCTGCGCGAAAAATCACGCCATCATCACTGGCAAGCCGTATCCACTATCACCCCTACCGGAGATATAATTTTCCCAAGAGTGTCGGGTTTCACAGAGATCTTCATTTGTAGGATCACGGGGACCACCTGTAGTCTGCATAAACCGAAAATAAATTAATGTGTAACTCAGTTGGCGAAAATGTATTACAGTTTTAATCAGGTGTCACTCGTTCCAGTCATACTAATTATTCATTAAGAAAATTAATCGACCATATCTAAGAAAACATAACATATACAGATACCAGCTTGGTTAAAATAAAAAGTTCCTTAGTGTTTTGACAATAAATATAATACATATAATAAAATAAAACAGCAAACAATTAACCGATTATTCTGAATAATATGCCCGAAATAATATCAAAGCATCAAAAAACTCAAATATAATTCAAGATCAAAAGAGCGCACATGATTGGAACCCTAAGTATACCTAGATGCAGTAAAGCAGCCACGCAAAACCACTATAGATACCTAGGAATTAAATATTTCAATAATCAACCTGCGAATATTAGAACTATACAACATTATGCAAAGTTCAAAAAGTGCGCAAAATTATTGAACATTGAGTGATGAGAGTTTTAATATTAATCTTAACATGCTTATTTTATATATTTTGAATATTTTTTTATTTCGAATACTTCTATATATTTCTAAATAAATATAAGGCATAAAAGTATTTGTAAAAGTATTTTTTGGTACATTTGTCACAGTTGGTATTGAAATTTTTGACAAATTGTCAATGTATATGAATGTTCATCGCACACAGGTTTCTCACATTGGAAATAAAATTTGCGTGTTTTTCTTTTTCGCTTGTGTGAGGCTTCATGACAAATATTACAAGAACCGACGACGATTTTTCGTCCAGTTTTGTCACGTTTGAATGGTGTAGATGTAAAGGCAGTTGGTGTGGAGGTAGAATCGGTAGCGATACATCTATGTAGGATAATTTCGATTGCTAACTTTATAGATAAATTTCTAATAACTTGCTGATTTTGTGATCGATCTTCGATTATAGGAAGACACAATTCTTCACCTAGTTGTCTCAAAAATACTCGCCGCCGATCTGTCTTGCTCTTAATCATATTATTATTTTCGAAATAAATCACGTATGCTGCAAGTGCGGCAATGTCAACCATGTTGTAAAAAAAAGCAAGTGGCCACCTATTCGTTCGTCTTCTTACACTTTATTTCCCTACTAATTTATCCATTACGTCAACACCATATTTTGTTTTGCTGTAGAAGTGAATCATGTCCGTTTTTTTTTTTTAGTCTTGAAGTCACATTATTTTTTTTGGCACGTAGGAGCATATTGTTACATTACCATGGAAACCGAATAACGATGATCGGTTAGATTTTTAGTCGCCTTCATTTCTGCCGTATTATATTTTTTGTTTCGCCTAAATGTGCAAACAATAGTCATGTTCCAAGATAAAAGATGCCAAAGGAAGACTCGTGAAAAATTGTCAGTTGTAATATTACGTCTAGAGCCTTTGAATATGAAACATCACGACGAAGTATATAACCCTTTTTCTGAGAAGCGCTCAACCCTTGAAAAATTATATCTAATAATTTTCAATCGATGATATCAACGAACGGAAAAATATAAGGAATAATAAATATAAGACTACATACCTCGAATATTCCTCGGCGATAGTTCCTCCATTTTAAGCGATACAATTGTTTTTTTAATTTATAATAAAAATAATTTTTTTAAATTTTAGCGACTTAAAAGTTCAGAACAATGAAAACATCACTATTGTAAACAACTAATAAAAATTCAAAACAAGAAGGTACTTTTGCACTTAACTCAGTCACAAATAGAAGTGAGGATTAAAATTATCGACATTCCTATGAGAAGTATGAAATTTCTAAGAAGAAATTTAACCATTGTTTACATATCAATTTGTGATACACAAAACAAAAGAATGCACGGGGGAAAGTACATCAAAGCAGAACACCTGGGTACCCTGGGTAGTAACCAGTGTGAAAAATTCCAGGTAGTAACATAACGGTTAAATATTAGTATTATTGATACGCTCAATTTTAAGTAAAATAATTATATCTTTGTATAATGTGTGCCCAGAAGACAAAAAATGCGTGGTAAGTCATATAATTTGCAATTGATAGGTATTAATTATTTTTCGTTGCAATCGGCGAGAGCGTGTAAATCTAAACTTTTTAAATTGTTTTATTGAGTGGCAGTTAGTAAGTTTTCTTGAATAACTTAATACAGAAGTTTTAGATAAAAAGGTTTGCACGGAATATTCCCCTGCGGGAACCCTTTCAGACCCACTGTAATTTCTACAAACTTATTTAAAAAAATATTTACTCTTTAAAAGAATTTATTACAAAAGAAATCTATGTCTCTTGAATATATATTCCTCAGTCAGTTTTTGTTTCCTTTTATATACACGTTTTAAGATTGTTTATTTATTTGTTTGGAAATATTTACAGATCTAATAAAATGATATGTACAGTAACGAACTTATATCCTAGCATATTCCATATAAAAATAATTTTGAAAACATACATAATAATAAAATAAGTTAATTAAATTAAAGACATAAGTAGTAACAGTAGTGATGAAATATAATAAATTAAATAACAAAACTAAATATAACATACTAAGATAAGTCTAATTTCAGACACGTTCGTGTCATTAACGAGCGATATTTAAAGTTTAATGACACGGACGTGTCGAAACCGCTAGCGTAAATTTTTTAATAAGTAACAAATTGTACATAATAATTTTAAACTCTTTTATAATGTCTGAAAGAAATTGTTACATTTTAAGTGCCCAAGAAATGCAAAAAAAATCTAATTTCATTTGTATCTTGCATCGCAGCATTGAATCAATATTTAATTATTATTAATCAAGTATTAATTCATTGCGACGCAGAATTATATTCACTTGTGATCTTAGATGGTATAGAGACACATGAAAGATAGGTGAACAAATCATTGTAGGCTCGGCAGATTCCCACTATGGGTGAGCGTAAGTTGGAGTTGGTACGAGCAACAGGAATGTGGAGGAGGCATTGTGTTCTAGTAGCTCTTGCTGGGACGTGGATGTTTATAAGTGATATTAGGGGTGGAGAATTAAATTGGTTTTGATAGATGTTACACAAGTTAAAAATGTCAAAAGCTGTGCGTCTATTTTTTAAACTAAAAATGTTAAAATATTTCAATGAATCTGCATAGTGCTGCAGCGGGGTTTGTAACCTAGCTAAGCGTTCTTATGTATTTTCTTTGTATTTTTCAATGTGTATATTAGTAGGGATTTCAGACGCTAGGTGTTTATTCGTGGTGCGGTCGGATAAGAGTTTGGTACCTACAGGTGCATGTGAGTTTTAGGATTTTTGAAATTTCTGGTGAAACGAAGTATAAATCCTGTCATGTTTTGTGCTTTACTAATTATGTTTTCAATGTGTATATGGAAGCGAAAATGGGTGTCAAAGATAACATCTAGGTCTTTTATTGTAACAACGGATTGTGGCTCGTTGCCACCGATATGGTAGAACATATTTATGATGTTTTTTTGTAAAACTGATTGATTTGCATTACTTAGAAATAGTTTACTTGTGTTACAATAATCGTAAAATCTGTTTAAGTCGCTTTAGAGGATGTCGTAGTCAACGAAACTGGAGATTTTTGAATAAAGTTTTAAGTCCTCAGCAAAGAGTAAGAATGAATCCAATTGAAAGCACTTAGAAACACCACTTTGAACACCATTGATGGTGACACATTGTTGTCCATTGGGTATGGCTGGAGGCAAACCAGCGATACAGGTTACCTATAATATAATTAATAAATAATTAATAATTTGATAATTAATAATTTATAATGTTGTAATTAATTTATTGTATGGTGATCAATGCTTTACTACTTAAAGTCAAAATTTATAAGTACTATTGTATAGCACTATCAAGTGTCTTTTATATCATGGTTGAGTGTCTATGATTATGTCTATCTTGACAGCATTATACTGCTGTTAAGATTATTATTTTTTTATCAGAAAATGAATCATTTATGAACATCTAACAATCTAACATAACTAACATCTAAAAACTTTATATATAGGTTGTGAATTTAAAGTAACTACAAAAACTTATCGTACGTGTTTGCGGGGATAGGCAGAGAGGAAAGTTTATGGCAAAGTTTTTAATACCTACAAATGTATGAAGCGGAACAAATAATGCCTTAATGAAAATATTAAAAGATATCAACATATTCTTCTTTTGGCTCATTGAGCGTAATTTTTTTGTAGCGAGAATACAAGACTACGAAATGCGCGCGAATCCATTAGTGTCAAATATTTGTTCATTTGAAATTAGTTTTCCAGTAATAAAAATGATGTATCAGCAACCATCTTGAATCAAGTACCAATTATAAAGATGCTCGATTCAAAAGCTAACGAATTTTTGCTTATTGAATTGGGATTTTAAGCGTTTATTAGTATTTCATGGCATAGTATTTCATGTACGAAACTTTAAAATACGGAAGCGTTTTAGGCCGAAAATCAATAAAACATGAAAGTTCGTAGGCACTTGGATTTTTTAAAAATGCACACGTTTCTTATTCATCACATTATATGTCTGCAATGCTGCGGCGATAAATGTCTTCGAATCGTCGTGAGACGCCGATTAATAAGGTCGAAAATTTGTCGTAAATTACCAAACTACCGTTCGTGCATTGCGGAATCTCGCATTAAAAGCATGTTTTATTCATCGGTCTGATCACTTTTCTTTCCCACAGGCTCAGCAGAACTGTCTTCCATGCAAATTTTTGTCAAACACAATCGTCCGACTCACTGACTTACCTTTGACACCCTCGGAATTTCCTTTATGAAAAGAAATCCCACAGGTAGCGTCAAAAATGTATATATGTATCAAATTGCGACATGTGGAAACTGCATATTTTTCGCAAATATCACGCAAGTTCTGATTATTTATTTCTTTATTATAGTTTTTAATAATCCCATCAAATGCATAGATCTCCGTACAGGAAAATAATTCAGGGATTTATATTAAGTTAATACTTATCCGTTCTATATGAATAATTCAATAATTATAGCCGGGAAAAGGTAGATAACATACAATAACTTTCCTAAAACTGGAGATATAATAAACAAACAATAAATTTTCACAACGTGATTAAATAAGTATGTATTATGGAAATATACTTCCAAAAAATTCGAAATTAATTTCTTCGCAAAATGAAGCCCAAAAAATCTTTATTCTTCAGTAAAAATAATAAGTATCTTCAGATTTTTTAGAATAAAGGAATTGAAAAAAAACGTTCCTGTGTTCGAAAAATAGAAAATTCGTTGTCTTACGATGCCAATAAATATTTACGTTCAAAAAGTACAGATCAAATAAGTTTATAAATAAGCTCAAGGGAGAAATTATTTTAAAAAACCTCTAATAAAAATAAGTTTTCCATTTTATCAAGGCTGGGATGGATGAAATGATCACGGGAAAATGTAGCCCTTGTTTTCCCGCTGGTCCTAAGGAAAATTTATGAAAAATTTCGGTTAAATCTGTCAAACAGTTTGGATTTGAATGAAAAATATATTACCAGTTTTACCCGACGGATCCTAAGGAATAAGTATGCAAAATTTTGATCAGATCCTTTTAACGGTACAGATTTGCACGGAAAATCAATCAAGAGGATTGGGAGGGGTAACAGGGGAGGGGAGAAATGTGGTATGTTTTCCGACATATCCGAAGGAAAAAGTATGCAAAATTTAGATCAGATCTGTCAAACATTATAGATTTGTTTAGTAAAAATATCATGAGGTGGGGGTGGGGTAATGGAGGTGAAGAAAAATGTGGCCTATGTTTTTCGCCGGGTCCTAAAGAATAAGTATGCATAACCTGGGTCAAATCGATCAAACGGTGTAGATTTGTATAGACAATATTTTGCGGCGTGGCGTGGTGGTGGTGTAAGGGGGGAGAGGGTAAAAATGTTACTTATGTTTTCCGTTGGGTCCTTAAAAAAAATCTGCAAATTTGGGTAAGATCGGTCGAACGGTGTAGATTTGAATAGAAAATATATTAGGTGAGGGGGTGGAGTGAAGGGGGAGTGGGAAATGTCGCCTATATTACCCGCCGGGTTCTAATGAATAAGCATGCGACCTTTGTATCAGATCAGTCAAATGGTACAGATCTGTATGGAAAATATATCAGTTGGTGGGGTGGGGTAAAGGGGGAGGAGGGAAATGTTGCCTTTGTCACCCGCCGGGTCCTAATGAATAAGTACGAAAAATTTGGGTCAGATCGGTCAAATGTTATAGATTTGCACTGAAAATATATCAGAGGGTGGCGAGGGGAAAAAGAGGAGACACATGGCCCAATAACTGCAACTGAAAAGCTAACAAGTAACAAAACATGTTAAATAAACATATAGGTTTGAAAAAATCATTAGGAATCGAACTCGTAACTTCCGGTATGAAAAGCCAGCGTCATGCCCTCTTGACTTGAGGACAGTTATTTGTATTTTAAGTATTATAGTATCCCTGTTCATGGTCATCTATATAAATAAAAATGTAAATGTTCGTTTGAACAAAATCGCTAATCTTTGAAAGTTCTTCACCGATTGCTTTGAAATTTTAGCACAATGTTGCATTCGAGTACGAGGATGTTTTTGTATACTTTCTTTGTATTGTCCGATTTTCCAAAATCTTAAATCTCCTAAGGTTCTTCAACAATTGCATTGAAATTTTGACACAACGTTTCATTCGAATTTGCACAAATTATTTGTAAAAAAGGCACCGGTACCAACCCTTTCAATATTTATAAATAATTATATTTACCTAGAATTTGCGTAATGTCATACTTCATATATCCACTGGAAGGAAAAGAGGGAAGAAAGAACCTTCGACCCCTCCTCATCAACCCACTTTCACACAGTAAAACACTCACCTTCCACCCACGGACCAGACGAACCAAGAAAACCCAGGGCGAGCGATAGCACGCAGTAAGGGGCCTCTGGACGCACGCATTGAGAGATCGAACAATCTGATATGATTCTAATGGTAGTTTATTTGGGTTGTTATTGATTTTTAATGTTATTTTTTTAAAAAAAGAAAAGAGAATAAGAAAACAAGGGATTTAAAAGAAAACAAGTACCTTTATCAAAAAAAAAATTTGAAGGCGTGCTTTTGTACGCTTTATTTACATAGATTTTTAATCTATTTACCCCTGAGCGCTCTATAATAATTGAAAATTATTAATTTTAATCTAATGACCAAATTATTTCGAAATCATTAAACATTATTAAATCATTAAATAACGTGTAGTCATCTACTTAACGTAAATGTTGAAAGTTTCATCGCTCTAGCTAGTCGGAAAATTGATGAAAAATCATCAACATGATTTCACCACAACAAATAACAAACAACAAACAGACAAAGAGAGTTAAATAAAAGCTCGTAATAAACAAAAGATTCTAAATAAAAACATCTAGATATTTTTTATACTTATATACATATTCGATCAATAATTATAAGTATAAATGTTTATTTATGTAATAGAGATTTGACACATTAATAATAATAATAATAATAATAATAGTTTTTATTCATATCTTGTTTTTTTAATTGTACTCTTCGACTGCCTAACTAGGGATTACCTGTTTGAAGGCAGTAATACTTCGGTAAAATAAAACAGAAATCATTATTAGACATCAAAAACTGACAATATA
>JADDOH010002563.1:0-61035 GCA_016648135.1 Agrypnia vestita | reverse complement strand
ATCCCGGCCACATGAAACGTTTTTATATGTTTTAATAGCGCGGGACCTATGTTTTCCTATATAATATAAGATAACCCGGGCCGAACGGAAGCAATTTTATATACTTTATAAAATAGTGAAACTTGTACTTCTGTAAAACCGTAAATAAACCCCGACCCCCACGAGATTATTTTATATAATTTTTTTTAGAATAATGAAATTTCATACATCTGTAAAATTGTAAATAAGTCCCGACTCTCACGAAATTACTCTATATAATTTTAAACGAAATGGAAATCTAGATTATTATGGGCTGAACCTGATACCCCGCGAGATCAGCTATATATTTTTCACTAGACGTATTTTTAATCCCAGAATTTATTCGCTATAATTTTAACGGACTCTTACTATTAACCATAAACAAAAAAAAAAATTATTAAAATAAACTAAATATTCTTTCGATAACTAAAATAAACCCGGTCTAATCGAAACATTTCATATAACGAAATATTATATGCCTTACAAATGTAAAAAATTAAAATGAGACCTCGCGTATTTAGCAAAGATAGGTATTTTATAAGACTTATTTAAAATCGAATCTGTTAGTAACAACTCCTTTATCTTTTAACAGCTTCCCGCGTGATTAGCGTAAAATAGGTATCTTTATAACGCACAGCTAGTTTCCCGAGATCCGCCAATACTATACTTAGTAAAACGAAAATTTAACTAAATTTGAACTCTACCTTTTCCTGAAATTCTGCGAATATTATTCTGTGAACCTAGTAAGACGACAAAAATAATTAACTTTATAGAACATAGTGATTTCCGAAGTTCCGATATGCCAGATTAATTACCTTTATAAAATAAAATCAATCACGTACTCTGAGTTAAAACTCTTTTGACAGGACCTCGCGTATTTAGCATAAGATAGGTATTTTTACAAGATTTATTAACAATTTCCCGCGTGTTTAGCATAAAATAGGTATCTTTATAACGCACAGCTAGTTTCCGGAGATCTGCAAATATCAGTTCTATATATGCCGGACTAATCAACTTAATAAAGCGCAGTAATTTCCGAAGTTCTAATATGCCAAATTAATTACCCTTTATAAAATAAAATCAAACCCGTACCCCCCCTTTTAACGTGAGCAACCAACAATGTCGAAGAGTATATTTACCCGTACACAACTTTCACTTGAAATCAAACTATAATTTTCACTATATCCACTGGACACTCCAAGTCGACGGCAACTTTCACTCAAAAAAACAACCGACGCGGATTTCACGTCCCGTAGACGCTTCACACCAACTGCCTGATTTCTGCTGTGTCTTGACATTTTAAACCCCCCCTAGCAGCCAAAGGTCCTAAGTCGTGTGTTTCCAGGATTTTCAATATCCTACTTTCCTTGAAACCTAAATCTTTGTTCCTAAGATTCAATTTGGCAAAAAAAAACCATATCTCCACTCGGATATGTCAGTTGATCCCACCTCCTGTTGCCGTCTCTGTCTCCATCCCCGTGCCTATTTGGGACGGACTCAGTGGCTTCGGACGAATTGAACTCGCTTCACAAGCGCGATAATTAATTTTTAATATTTAATTTCTAAGTTCAGTCCATATTGTCGTTTGATCAACCGTAACTACAATCTATCGGGTACTCCCCTAATCATAGTTGATGTTTCTTCATTATCTACCATTATTATGCCCCGTTCCCTCGTATTTCCACTCGTCTTTATCGGAAATTTAACGTTTCTTGGCCGCTATATCATGGGATCAATTTCCATATATTCACCACGTGCACACTGCATACCTAGATATAACAATCATCCAAAGGTACTATACCTAATTTTAAATTAATTTTGGGCGATCTTTTCTCGTGGGTCACCCAATGAATCCTGTCTTTTTGGCCGCGACTCTCCGCGCACAGGGACGTATTAGCTCCCTCCGTTGCGGAATTTAAACATAATTTGTAACCATTTATTATTATTTTTATTGGCAGTAAGATTGATCCACAAAGTAACTATGTTACATAGACAGTGAATATTCTCGAACAATATAATACTGGAAGAGTACTATTCGCTATAACACAATAAACTATTAATGTAAGTTAAATTAAATTTTTAAATTCAGTGGAAGATTTTTAAGATCGTTTTGCTTTTAATTTTTTTTCCCAAAACAAAATAAATAAATAAATAAATAAACACACAGATACACACTCACACAACCCACTATTGGACATGTTTTTATTATTCTTTTATCGATTGTATGTATGTGTTTTCGCGTAATTGGCCCAAAACTCTGTGCATCAATTATTGTCTTTTCTTCAAAGATTGATTAATTATATGGCTGTAAGAGACCCAATAAATGAAAACAAATAAAACAAATAAGTAAATAAACCTCCAGTGCCGCAGGCAAGGCGTCGGATTAATTCAGTGCTCATTTATTGCCAAGGCACTGAACGCCTCCGCTGATAACTATATACCGCTCACCATGTTCTTAGAGGTGTGTTGAAAGATTGCTAGTATCTGTCGAATCGGTCTCAAGTAGTTGTCTGTATTTGTACGTTTATCATTGTTACATGCTCTTGCTATATCCGTTCCACTTCACATTATTGTTCCTCCCGTCTTCGAATTTCTATCACACTATGTTCTCCTATGTTTTTGGTACTTATATGCTTGCTTCTTACTTGCATTTACTCCTATATATATTTGTTTCATTTATCCATCCATCTATAAGATCCCCATACGCTTTATCCTTTTATTTCATGTGTATATGGGCCGCAAATTCATATTATTTTATTTACAATATTCTTATCTAGATACACTTGTTCCAATTATGTTTTGTGGTTATTACTACCAAACCCGGCGAAATCTGAGCTAGAATAGCCAATCGTATACACGTTACCCGTCCTGTTGAAACTACGCTAACGTCGGACAGGTTTGTAGTGATTACATAGTTAATATATTGTATCTATATTCGAGTATATTATTTTCTTGTCGTGCCATTAATATGCTTACACGTTATCGTTATCTCTTTCCTAACTGTATATACCGTCATTGCACAATTACCTATCTGTTGTAAAAGCCTGAAGAGCGTTAGTCTACAGATAAATATAATAGAATTATAGTTAACTTTTCTACCCGCCTACGTTATTCGACTCCCGCGAAACGAAAATGAATCATTATTCGCTCCTCGATAGAGCGTCAGTCTACAGATAAATATAATGGAATTATAGTTAAATTTCCTATCTGCCTACGTTATCCGACTCCCGCGAAACGAAAATGAATCACTATTCGCTTCTCGACAGAGCGTTAGTCTACAGATAAATATAATGGAATTATAGTTAACTTTCCTATCTGCCTACGTTATCCGATTCCCGCGAAACGAAAATAAATCATTATCCGCTCAGTTAAGGTCACCCCTCTGGTACATAGTGTACGTTTTATCCGTGCTTCACGGCCAATTCTTATAAATTATTTATGGGCGTTTTCCTCTCGCGATCCCCCGATTAGACCTGCCTTCCTTAGTTTTGCTCAATATTCTGCCTCTCTGTTGCACGGGGATCCACTCGAGATGAAGATATACGGCTCTTAAACGGTTTCAAAACCCGAGCAAAAAAGTCAATAATTCAGAAACCTCGTGGAACTGTCAATATCATCGTCACCTTAGAGTAGACGTTAATCGGTTTTTTAACGGCTTAAACTGCAATAAACGCGACCTAAATCTACGAAAGCCGTGTTCAGTATTTTTTTTGGGAAGCACATGTGGACCGCTCGGACCGCGCCGATCGTCAACCATTTGTACCAAACGCGGCTTTACCACAAGATTAATATGTTTTATAAGAATTGAATATTAACTGCTCGTAACCTATATCCGATCAATCGCTACTAACTCCGTCCCAATACTAGCGTTTCATCATCCCCAAATTTTTGTAGCGCCAATACTCCGCCAGGTGGGTTTAGCTCAATTTTTTCCCGCGTAGCATTTAAATCATCTTAGAGTTCAAAATAAAAATAATAAAAAAAAAATCTATAGAAACAGGTGATTCATCACAAGGTCTGGAGTACAATTTAACCAGAGTTCATTGTTTTCGTCATAAGCTAACAGTTAGTGGGAACAATATGCCTGTACAACCGACAATCCCTTTTTTTCCATGTCGTACTTCAGCCCTGAAGGTCTGGAGTACAATTTAGCCAGAGTTCACTGTTTCCGCCATAAGCTAACAGTTAGTGGGAACAATATGCCTGTACAACCGACAATCCTTTTTTTTCCAGGTCGTACTTCAGCACTAAGGGTCTGGAGTACAATTTAGCCAGAGTTCCAATTGGTGGAAGCGACTTTTCCACTCATCCGTACGCCTACAACATGGAACCAGCGGATGACATAACACTGTCGCATTTCTCTCTCACTAAAGAAGATTATAAATATAAAGTAAGTTTTGATGTTTTTGTGAGTTGTTCAAATCTTTCAGGAAATGTTTATAAAATCGTTTTCTTGAATAGAAAAATTTCCCCAGAAGTTATGCTTATTCATCTTAAGACTATTTTTAAACGCAGGTGAACGTAATTGATGTCAACTAAGATAACCTGTCACTTTATTGGAATTGGCAAGAAAAGAAAAAAATAAACTGAATGCGGCCGCTTGGACGTACGTGTGAAAAATCTTTGTACGATAGTGTGGAGAATAAACGATTTAGACGTAATGCTGACTACGAAGTAATATATAGAATAATGAAGGGATCGCTGAGATTGTTTGGCCATGTGGAATGAATGAGTGAGTAATGGATGGTAATGGAAATTTATGAGGCGAGTGTTGAAGGCAGCAGAAAAAGAGGGCGTCAGCGGAAGATCTATCATGACCAGATAAATCAAATATTGGAGGATGGCTCTATTAAAAGCTTCAACAACCAAAAATCATGCATTAGAAGATGTATGAAAGTGAAAGAAGCAAAAGTGGTGAACCGGGTCAATGAGGGCAGATCCACCGCTTACCCAGGACCGTTTTATAAGCAAAAGCTCCCGCATTGGTTCTGCTCATTTACCACCTTTTAAACCTTTTTTTAATGCTAAAGGCAACCGTGCGACCCGGTATTGTAAAAACAAATGGGCCCAACGGCTACCGTCCAAGATGTCTGCCAGGAGAGTGTGGTATTATATCAGGGGATCGCACCACTCATAAACCTTTACATTGGTAATGGCCACGAAGCAAGCTAACATTAAAAAATATACTGTACCATTTATTAAATTTTACGCGTTCTAGATTCCTCTGATACAGAGAGCTCTCAAAGTAGTGGATGCTGAGTTGAAATTGATGGCTAGCGCCTGGTCCCCTCCACCCTGGATGAAGACAAACCACAGATTTGGTGGAGAATCAAGACTGCTCCCCAAATACTACCAAACCTGGGCCGACTACCATATAAAGTCAGTTGATAAATATACATTTTCTGTGATAATTTTCTTATTGAGAAGTAGGGGAGTTCTGCTGAAGGTGGCATATTTTTTCTTGAAAGGAGAAGAATCGAATTTTTGCAAATTATTTTAAATAACAGTACTAAATTGAATATACTATTTTTTAAGTTTTATAAAAAAAGTATATCTACATTTACTTTTAAAGTGCAATAATATTAATTATAAAAAATATATTTTGGTTGGATGTTCTTAAGGTGACATGCTTCCGTTTAAGATGACATACTATTTTTAATTGCATAATTCGCAAATACATGATTTTATTTTGGACGGTATGTCAGCACACAACGTGTGAAACCACCTTACATATTCTTGACGGCTGACCCAATGTTCTTCCAATCTTTGATTTGCTATACAAATCGTTGCAATAACTGTATGGTGGATCATCTTCTTGGGTGATATCTTTACTGGAAACAGAAACACAGTCAGAATTTAGGTTATCTTCAAGTACGACTCTCTTAATAATTATTTTGTGTGAATTTTTATGAATTTTTATATTTTCCTTGTCTTTTTTCAATTGAGCCTGTTCTTTTATTTGTATTATATATGCACTATTATTAATAACTTGCTTGCGCGATTTATTATTACTCCTAATGGAGTTTTTGCTTTTGGTTCTGGCAATATTTCTAGAGGGTCTGAGGCAGTTTCAATGTATTGAGAAGTAATAGCTACCGATGAAGCTTTTGATTCCTCAAAAGCACTTGATGTTGAAGGTGCTGTTTATAATATTTAAGAATATCCATCTTCAATATTGTTATCCTTTCTGTAACTTGGCGAAAATAGGTGGTCGGAAGATCGATGGATGAAAAGGGTAATTGCCACCTTTTTCAAATCAACTGGTAATATTATGTCATCCAACGAATAAAGAATTTCCATAAGCTCTACGAAAAAAAAGTCTACTAACAGTACCGCCTGGATTATTTTTTAACAACGCTGTAAGTTCCCTGCTTCAATACCGTCAACAAAAGAGTCTAAGATGACAGTGTGTCATGTGTTACCGTATATCTTCATACCCAGAAAGGCACAAAAATAAAATTAAGGATGTATTCACGCAAAAATCGTAACACGAGCCATATTTCTCTACTATTGACCAAGAATAAGATCCACAAATAATCACATACTTGATGTATGATATTCATCCAAAATTGATTAAAAAAATATTTGAAGAGCGATTTTGCAAAACATCAAACTAACACAAGGAATTAGCGCGCACTACCTGCGTTTTATTTAAGCTACATTAAAATATTCTTGAGGTAGCTTACAGAGATACTATCAGTTTGTCATTTTAAGCAGAAATCCCCTATCTGATTTTTTTGTAAGATTGTTGACGACATTTTTTGTTAAAATGTATACTTTGATTGAATTTAATGCGAAATGAAATGAAGGTTACGTGTTTCTGGGAAGATCAATATCAATCTGTCGAAAAATGATCTGGCACATTTTTGTGTGGTCGCTGAAGCTATGCTACATGAATCACATATAGTGTAGATGTATATGGTAAGCTAAGGCAGGAGGAAATGCAGGATGATAAAGAAATACTTACAATGCAGTTGCATCGGACTTTTCTTTGGTGGCTCGCCTCGAGCGCGATTGGTCCCTTGGCACGCTCGAGGGATTGTAGTCCGGCTAGGCCTAGATCCTCCACACATATCAAACTCCATGAATTTTTTTTTTGGCAAATCATGAAAAAAAGTATCACATATTTTATGTTATCTGAATAAGCTAATTTTAACAAGAAATAATTGATTTATACTTTGAATGATGGTTAACTAATAGTTAATAAAAATCTACGAATAAGTTGATCGAATATATTGACATTTAAAACTAAAAAAAAACAAAAATGTTGTTTCATTTTGATATCTGACGTCGAAAATTAATTTCGACAAATAAATATAAGGTTGTTTTAAATAAAATACAAATTTGCAGGTTTTTAGAGGAATATAAGAAGGAGGGCATTGACTTTTGGTCTATAACCACAGGAAATGAGCCCATGCATGGCACCTTACCATTGATCGTGCTCTGGAACTCCCTGGGATGGTCGCCCCAAGAGCAGGTTGCTTATTGAATATTTACCATATATATCCGACAATTAAGTTTGTACAACAAATAGTAGCTGATCATATTCAACATATTTTTAGCATATTTTCATATTTTCAAGAACACAATACTGCATTTCACACAAAGGAAACATCATTAATCAAATACATTTATTATAGATGTCTCGTAGAGACAAAACTATTTTTTATGGGATATTTTTGTAGTACTTAAGACTTATCGTACAACTGGTTTATGTGACCATTTAACAGAATATAACGTTTATCAAATCCATCCATGAATGACTACCACATCAAAGGTAAATGTTGTTTCGCGAATTTTCGATCGGTTTCTTCATATTTATAGTGATCATGGTTTCTTCGAAAGTATCCGATTGATTCTGGATTCACGTGGACAGTTTGAGAGACTTCGATAATTGTAATTACCATTGTATTTAGACTCTTGTGACATGAAATATTTTTTTGCACTTTACATAATACTGTATAAACCAGGTGGTGTGTTGGTAGCAATAAATAATACAATAAAATAAATAAATAAATAAAATCAAAATTTGTAACACAAGATCATAACGGCCGTAACGTAACGTAGCCGTAACATGACTCACAAATATAGCCGGAGCGTGGCTAAGAGAAAAAAGCGATTAAGTTGAGCTCGACGCCGGGTAATTAAAATACAGTGAATGGTACCCACCATTCACTGTATTTTAGTTAGACTAGCGTCGATGACTCGCTCGGAGTTCGGATCGACCACCCGCAATATAATACAACATAAGAGGCTGGACGACGCCCGCCGCGTAACGAACTGAGAAGTTTCGCCACTGATTGGTCGGCGCATCGATTGCACCAACATGAGCGCATCAAAGAGTCGAAATAAAAGTGGTGAATTTGGTCGAGAAGCCAGATCACCACTTCCTGAGGAAGGAGTAACATCTCGCAAAGGAATCGAGTTTGGCCTGGTTATCCAGCGATCTCTACAGACCAGCTCTGGTGGACTTCTCCCTCTCTTGAGGGAAATTAATACTGGAAGCGGTATTACTTTTGGGAATCGGTCCGCCCTGACTGCTATTCCACACACACCTTTGGACCCAGTCTATATCGGCTGCCGTCGTCACCTGCAAGCAGTAGAGAACTGAATCGGCATTGTTCCACACCGCCGCAGCTTCGTTGTAACATGACCATGTCATCACCACCGCTTTCAACGCTACCCTATCTGCTGCAGTTAATATTGGCCGCCTTCGCCGTCCACTGCGAGCAGCCGCCTACTGTTCGCGACTTACTTCGCCGCCAGTGGAACTACATCATCATCATCACCACCTACACCAGTGCGATCTGTCCTGGAGCCGCCCTTGACCGCCTGCCGAGCGCCACCTACACGCCGCCCACTGACTGCGGCCGCCCTCCTGCCGCTGTATACCGTCTGTACCTTTCGTTGAGTCGCTGTCCGCTCCACGAGGCGTCTCTGAATTGTAGTGCCAGTGTGTGAACATCGATCAGAGACCTTTGTGCCTGACATTTTATTGATTATGCGATGTGATATTGATTCTTCGTATTTGTGATACTGACACTGTTATTTAGTTTGTACTATTTACTTGTATATATTTTGGTATCAGGTTAATATGGTCACGCCACGTCTTCTGCGGTCACCTTCTCTTTCTGGCACCGTCAAAACATTTTTCTTACCATTCTTTACTCATTCATTCGTTCAATACGCCCAAACCACCTGAGCAACCATTTTTAATTGTATTCATTATTTTAATATCAGCTTCACATGCTTTCTATACACCCTGATTGTGCTTAAAATATCGATTTGAAATATGTTGTTTTTTTTTTTTTTTTATTAATTATTTACTATGTTGCGTATTACAACACCATTTTATTATTACTACAAACTCATGATACCTTCTCTAAATAGTTTTATGGTCAAAAAGTCATTTATGAACTTAACTTGAATTGTATTTGAAGCTAAAGATCAAAAAAAAAATTTCCCCACTTATTAAATATTTATCGATTTATTTATAGTCCTCCTTATATGCTCTCTTTATTGTTTATGTTATACATAGAATTCCATTCCTCATTTAAATGTCGTCATCTTCGCTTTCCGCTTCCACGACTATTGATCTGATTAATTAGTGTGCGATGCAATGCTAGCTTTTAAAATTAATACATGGGAGTAAGTCCCATAGACCACCAATATAAATAGACATGAAATAACGTAAATTTCTTGGATCCAATATGTTTGACTTGTTAATAAATTTATTTTATTATGTTTAGAAACAATCATGAAAAGATCAAAACAAATACTCTTAATATGTTAACATGTTAAATATGTCACGCTTTATTATGATAAGAGGTTTTTACTTGAAGATACTCGGTTTGGAATTAAATTTTAAAACATTTAATAAATATCTTTTGTAAAAAATACGCTCGATAGATGAGATACTTTAACTACAGTATAAATATACGCAAGAGGGAAAAATTTTCGCTGTGATCCAATTCTCTCGCCTAAAGGAGGGATTTAGTTCATCTCTGTATAATTGTATACACTCTGGTTAGAATCACCCTTTTTGCATCCTAATTTTTCTATGAATCGGTTACTAATCTGTTTTTTTTTTGAGTTGACTAAGTTCATTTTTGATTATGTTGGGCACCGTTTATGTATTTTATTAATATTAAATGTATTTTTTATATTCTAGGCCAAATGGGTAGCAGAAAACTTGGGTCCAACGTTCAAAAAGTCACAAAACTTTTCCCACATTAGTATTCTGGCATTGGACGACCAAAGGCTTAGTCTGCCATGGTGGATTGAATGGGTAATTTTTTTCATTTTAAACAGATTCACATTTTGTAACATTTAGATTTCCAAATTCTTACAATTCAATTGAAATGCTAAGATGTCCTTCAGCGACGGTAAAGAGAGAAAAACGAGCAAAAATGCTCTCGGATCTCAAACTGTATTATGTAGGTGCAAGGAAGAAAAAATTTCAGGAAGGCTTTGGCTTGAAGGCTTCTGATTCTTACCTAAGGGTTGGAATAAGGACAGGACACGTATTGGGGCAAAGTCTTTCGATAGTATTTTCCTGACTTCGAGCCTTCTATTAGGAAGCTTGGACACGAAGGTTCTATGGATATGTATAATCACCAGTCACCAGATTCTCCCGGTAGTCCACCATATTGGTATGGTCTTTTGACAAATCTGCTCTGTCGGTCAACTGTATACCATCAAACTAATATACAAACAAAAATATAATCTGTTTACTCTAGCGTGAATTAAAACCTATCCATTACAGTAGGACCATAGAAAAAAACTGGTGGCGATAACTCACAAACACAGGAATTACGTGTCTATAGATATCTAGATATCAAAACCAGAGACTAACGAAAAGCATAAATGTAATCTACGATATCCGTTCGTGGTCAGTATTTTTTGAAAAATGAGCATTTGTTCTAAGTCATACGATTTTTATTTTTACAATTTCTTCTTCATAATACTCTTAGGAGAGTAGTCGTGGAGATCGATGCTATTGCAGAAATCATCCGGCGCCATCCGTTCCAATTTGGCTGCTTCCTGAAGTAAGCTATCGGAAAGCTAAAAGCTAGCAGGATACTTCACCAAATCTATCCGTCTTGTTGGTGATCTTTTCCACGGGGACTTGATGATGTGTTGATCTTGTTTATTGGATTTCTTTATTGTTTCGGACTGACTGCCTAAAAACCACGTCTTAACACGTATTTATTTCGGGTAAAGACTATGCGAAATTGCCTAGCTGCGAACTGTTCTGCGGTTGGATTTCGTCTACCTTTGCCGCGCGACCAGCATACCACCGCGACCTAACTAGGCACGCGAGCCAGAGAGCTGCCTACCTCCACATTTTAAATTTTCTGAATTATTTTATTATAAATTGAGCCTACCATAATGTTTGTGATTTATTTATTTACTTTTATTTATTTATTTGCTTTTTACGCCCATTATAGCTTTTACATAAAATAATATTATATAAAATCAAAAAGTATATACATAAACAATATCGGAAATTAGCAGTAAAATATAAAATGTATTAATATAAAGTACATGTATAAAAAGCAATAAAAGGTATAAGCATTGAAAGTAACAGGTATAAGCATTAAAATATGTGTATAAAAATTAAAAATAAAAATTAAAAATATAAATTTAAAACATGATATAAGCATTAAAATATGAATATAAAAATAAAAATTAAAAATATAAATTAAAAATATAAAATACGGAGCAGTAATGTGTATAAAAAAATATGTATTACACATTATTAGATGTATATGTTAACAGCAATTAGCAATGAAATAACATTGTCTCTTTAAGTATAAACTTTATTTTCACTAGCCTGCCATTGAAAACGTCAACCATATAACCAAATTCATTACCAGTCTTTAATATTCTGCTAAATTCAGCATTTGACTGATAATTAGTACTGGTGTAATAGTGATGTAACAATGTTAAAATATCTGCTCGATAGGGTTAACCTTTTTACTTGAGCATTGTTATATTATTGCTCTAATCGAATCCAACCCGACTGGAGTCAAGAGTCATACGTCCAGCTGTTTTTTGAAAATAACGCCAATGTTTATGTTGCCAGATGGCTGAAAACAAAGACACAATGCAGTACATAGATGGCATCGCCGTCCACTGGTACTGGAATGATCTTGTCGGCCCAGAAGCACTGGTCAGGACCCACCGACTCTTTCCAAACAAGTATTTGATAGGAACAGAAGCTGCCACGAGTGAGTATTTACTGATTATGTATACAATTAGCTTATGCATACATGTTGTGATGGATGTGTATCGCCCTGACTTCAGAACAGTGGAAGATTACGAAATGTATGCGATGCGGATCGGGAGATTTTGGTAGATGAAGGGCTTCTTAATCGAGGATACTTTGCGATACTTCAAATTTACAAAATGTATATCAATAATAGAACATTTGGATGTTTTAGTAATAGACCGAGATCAGCTAGAAATATTTTGATACCTAAATGTAATAAAAGCACAGCCCATCACCATTTCTCCTACCAAGGAGTATCATTCTTTAATGCTCTTCCCAAAGAAATGAAGACGGAAAAAATTATAGAAAATTCAAGACTAAATTGAATAATCTTCTACAAAAAACCATCATAATAACGCAATGAAAAAATCTTATCAAAAACAATCTATATATACTTTTAAATGTTATTACAGTACCTTCTTAATTATTAATTTTTATAACTTAGTTTAATGTTTCCTTGTGTATGTATATCTTATTTACTTAATCTAATGTCTTACATTTTTGTATCCTTGTATTGTTTATATCTTACTTACTTAATTTGATGTCTTAATTTTTATAACTTAATCTAATGTTTCATTGTCTATATCTTACTTATTTAATCTAATATCTTACACTAACGATTTCATTAATAATTGATATATACATATATGACAATGCCCCCACCTTTAGACACGAGAATAAATTCTCATTTAAAAGTGGGTAAGCGTCTAATATACATGTGTATTAATTATATTATATTGAATACACTCTTAAGTTTGTACATTTACCAAATAAATTTAATAAAAAAAAGTACCCTCGGCTTTCTTACTTAGTTGTGCAACAGAAGGTTGATTTTGTGTCATCTCACCTTATTTACAGTGGCCCAGAATAGCTCAATAGTAGACTGGCCAAACCATTGTGAATTGTGAGTTTTCAGCCAGGATGTCATCCTTCTTTCAGGGTCCCTAAATCTCGCACTTTTATGGGTGACTCATCACATTTCCGAGATATTCAAGTTTTCGGACTTTTACTGTTTTAAATTGATTCTTTTTCTTCATTCATCCATTATTTTGAGTATATTTCTGTAGATCCACATCTTGAGTTCTTCAAGTCGCCTTATCAATTATTTGTTGAGCATACATGCTCCCATTCCAAAGAATAATATTGCGAGCATGTAGCGTCTGACCATTTGTATTCGTAATAGAAGGTCGAGATTGTACAGAAAAACATATTTTTCATGCGAATGACGATTGCACGAGCTTGTTTAATGTGGTGGCATTAGATTAAATAAATATAGCTTCAATATAGGAGCTATCTAGAGAAAAATGAACGAGAAGAAGAACTATCTCGTCTGGTGATCTAATTGTCTGGGAGCCTGGCTAAGATCAGTTAGTTATAGCGATTTTAAACAATGAATTAAAAATATTTTCATACCAGCTGTAACTCATAAAAAATTAAGGAACATTGGTTCGCGTCTTTTCTTAGCCCTAGTATATATTTGTTGCATATTTTTGGCGTTTTACGAAGAGGCGGCTGTAGCCACATGCATTAATTGGCCGGTTTGGGTTTGGTGGCCAGGGGTTAGAGCCCCATCTTCGGCCGTTTAATCTCGTTTTTTAACAGTGACTTCGAATGAAATTACGGACGTTACATGAAGTTAAGGGGACAGACAGATGGACGGACGGACAGATAACGAAATTATTATGTTTGATTTTATTTTTATTTTTTAGACCACAGACCGTGGAATACCGAGAAAACCGATCTTGGATCGTGGTCAAAAGCAGAAATGTATATCTGTGATATTATTGAGGTAGGTACCAAATCTTATTATTATTATAATAAAATAACAAATATAATTATAATTATAAAAGCCCATGTACAGGATAAAAACTTTGTACCGTTCGAATACTCCCTTAATGGGTTCCCTCTGAGCGCCGAATTGGAAGCAAAAGATCTTGGTGTAACTCTTGATTGCAAACTCTTACTAGATTAGCACATTGATATTATGGTCGCCAAATCCTCTCGAATGCTAGGCTTCGTTCTTCGCACATGTAAATAGTTCCAAGGGATAAATACTATGAAGACCCTTTACTTTTCCTATGTTAGGATTATTCTTGAGCACACGTCTCAATTCTGCAACCCTAGATATCAAATTCATATAAACAGAATCGAAAATGTTCAAAACAGGTTCATAAAATGTCTCGATTTCTTTTGCTATTCTTTTTCTTCTTATCTCTTTCCCTTTTTACTAAGTAGATATGTCCTTTCATCCACACTCCTGATTCCCCTTTTACCTTCAACTCTTTGAGTCTCGTGGTATGTTCTTAGCCTTTCATTTTTTTTGAAGTTATTGTTGCTATATGTTAATACATAACATGTTAGCTCTGTGGAAACTTTTAAGTTTTTCCTCTATATTATTTAATATTCAATTGTAATATAATTTTAATTTGTACTGTTAGTTTCATGTAAATAAAAAAAAGAATTAATAAATAAATAAACAAACAAAAAATCAATAATTAAGTAAATAAATTAATAAATAAATAAATAGCTGAGCTGGTCCATAATACTATAAATTAATGAAGATTTATTCATATCGTTTATAATGAATCATAATGAAGGAATATTCATACCCATATGTGTGGAAAATCTTTATACAACAGAGTGGCCAACGACCGAATTAGAAGTAAATATAATGCTGATTAACAGAGGTGTCCACGAAAGAACTGGCACGACCAAATAAACGAAATATTACAGGAAGACCCTGTTTAAGACTTCAACAGCGGCGTGAGAAGATAAAATTGGACGAGGTGAAAGAGGTGTGCCAGGACAGAAGAGTATGGCGTTCTGTTTTCTCTGCCTAACCCTCTGGGGAAGCGGTACGGTGATCTGTTAGTTAGATTCATGTCTTTATTATGAGTGAAAAATGTACCAATATTAATATTCATTTGTTAATATAATAAGCGTATTCAAAAATTTTTTTTTTTAATACATCTTATTTATTTTCTTTAAATCGGTGGAAAAATTCTAAAATAAGTTATATGGTATTTTATAAATTCAATAGCTTTAATAAGTACAGGTCAAATACAATGATTAAAATCATTCAGAAATTTGGACAACAATTATTTACTTATTTACATATTACTTATTGTATGTTATTTTAAAGAATTTCCAACGTTTTACAGAAGGCCAGAAAGAAATGTTTAAAAAATGCTAGCTTTCTCCAAATAAACAAAATCGCTTATGTCCATAACTATTATAGATGTAAGGATATTGATTCTTGATTATATTCTACGCATAATTAAGGCATTAATTAATCTACCTGTAAAATTCCATAACACGCTGTGTATACACACAGGAGGGGTTACCTAAATAACATCTATGGAATTTGAACGGTTCTTTGGACTTTTTGGAAGGCAAATTGAATTGCATCTAAAATAAATGCAGTTTTTTATTCTCACGCGAATATGAATAAATAAGCAATTAGATAAATATCTTACTTATCTATTACTTATTTATAAATAACAAATGTTTATTATAATGTTACAGAATCTCAACCATTGGTTTACCGGATGGATTGATTGGAACTTGGCTCTGAATAGAGAAGGAGGTCCGAATTGGTTCCACAACTTACTTAACGCAGCCGTCGTAGTCATTCCTGAAGACGACGAGTTCCTGAAGCAGCCCCTGTTCTACGCCCTCGGCCACTTCAGCAAATTCATCCCGAGAGGGTCAAAAAGGGTTCACGTGAAGAAAGTTACTGGATTTGTTGACCACGTGGCCTTTTTGAGACCAGATAATGGAATAACAGTTGTTTTCTGTAACCTGTAAGTAACCAAATTAGTCCCTTCCCAGTCGTACAAGAATAATTCAAATCATATTTTTTGTGGTGACGTTTTGTAGTTAACGCTGTATGTGAATATTTTAATCGGAAGTTTTAAGATTTTCGTTATTGCAGTTTTATTTTATTTCATTTATTTTTTTACAGGGTTCATATAAAAAATATAGAAAGGGTACAACGTAAATTCCTAAAATTTATAAATTTTAAGCTTCGTAATCCGATCGACCAAATAAACTACAAATATTTGCAAACTAATCTTAATCTCCTAACCTTGGAAGATCGAAGAAAATTAACAGATTTAATATTCCTTTTTAAAATATTACACTCAAATTTCGACTGTTGCGAACTCCTGAATAGTATTAATTTTAAAGTACCTAACCGTAGGACCCGCCAAAACATGCTGTTATATTGTGACAATTTGGACACAAACTATCGTTTAAATTCTAGCATACCTCGGATGCACAAACTTGGCAATGAACTACCTACATATGTCGACATTTTAAATCTATCTCTCTCAAAATTTAAAAAATCATTATATGATCATTTCTTTTCAAAATATTAAATTTTTATATAATGTCTTAAATTTTTTATATATACCTGGCTATTCAAATTTAATATTGCTATATTATCGGTGAGTAAAAATTTCTGAGATCACTACTTTACACTTTTTTCCATATATACTTTTTTTACATATATGTCTAACCTCATTATGTTTAAACTATGTATATATACTTTTTTACATTTATACCCTTTATTTTTCTTTTACATTTAATCGTTTGTTGTATTTTAATTATTTTTTCAGTAATTTTCAGTAATTTCACCAACATGTTTTTCTGAAACATGTTGGTGAAATTACTGATATAAAAGAAGTAGATATATACGAATAATATAATCAATATTTTTTTATATATATAATAATTTTACAAAATGTATATCAATGAAATTCAATTAAAAAATATTAATTTTATGTAGGTAATAGGCGATACAATAGAAAATATAACAAATTATAGAATATTATTAAGGAGATAAACGTGTAATGTAATGTAAAGAAATGTTGAACATTAATTAGGTCATTAATCAATAAATTGAAAGGTGATTACTAATAATTAATTTTAAAGGCCCAATAATTATATTTTCGCCTTTTATCATAAATAGAAATAGTTACTCAAAAAATTACAAAATGAATGCTTACTCGATATCATATTTAGTTAAACTATTAGACTCAACTCAAGAAAGTGTGATGAAATTGCGGAATACTTCGAATGTAAAACATAGTAAACTGAATATTGAGCCGTTACAGAACGATCTGGATTACCGGGTGAACGCGGTTGCGCGGCTGACTTTCGGCGCGGCAACTCTTTATTTTATCATAAATGGATTTTTCACTCCCATATTCATTTATTTATGTTTTTTTACACAATTATCGATGTACAGAACAGCTGTAAAAATATAAAGGTAGTAAAAAAAAAAAATTGAATCTAGATTATTATTTGCAAGCATAATGTCAAGAAAAAGTGTAACGTTATAGATTTTTGAAGCTTACTGGCGAATTAGAAAATACGTCCCTCACCCTGTCATTGCTATTAAACTTGTGAAGTCTTCATATCCATACACTCGAATTAAAGTCCACGAAAATGCTATAGATGTTGAAGTGGATTAATTAAAGTGAAATTGTTTTTCCAGGTATGATACAGATCGGATCTTCACAATCCAAGAAAAAGACAAAGGAAGCATATCTATCAATGTGCCGCCTCGATCCGTTCACAGTTTAATATATTGGTGACCTTGAATTAAATAAATAAATGTATTTTACATATACTTATAAAGGAATAATATTGATGCAAGAAATATTGTGTTTATATTTTTTGTTATCGGCATAAATACCCCTTTGACATAAACACCCCGGACAATAACCCCCTGTCTAAACCCCTTGGACATAAACCCCCTTTACAAATAACCCCCCCCCCCGTGCAAATAACCACCCGACAATCAACCACCGCCACATATAAAGATAATACAGATTCGTGACGCTCTTAATGGACAAATGTAAAGCACTAACAAGATGGAGACAAGATCTGGACTACCTAATCAGAGATTGTTTAAATCTGGACAAACTTTCACCGAAGAAGTCCAGATTCTGTCTTTTTTTTTTAGGCAAAAAAATTTGCCTAAGGCCAAGTTAAGGCGATTGTCTAGCAGAATGAGCAAATTTCACAATTTTTTCTCATATCTTCTCTTGCGTTTTTTATTACATTTTTGTAGGGACAAATCTAATTTTAAAATTAATTCATCAGGTTACATATATTTTAAATACGAATATCTCATTAAAATGTCATAAACTAAATTAAATAATTGATTAATAAATTACCAAACCTTCGATGTTTTAAAAATGAAGAAAATTGCTCCACTTTGTGGGCCTTTTATGACTGAACGGCGTGTTGGGATGTCTTTTTTATTCAATAATATTACAAAGTAAACGACTATCTTAAATTTATTACAATTATAGCAAAACATATTACAAACAACAAACAACAGATTTTTCTATAATTGTTTTAAATTTAAGATAATCGTTTACTTTATAATATTATTGAATAAAAAAGACATCTCAACAGGCCGTTCAGTCATAAAAGACCCACAAAGTGGAGAAATTTTCTTCATTTTTAAAACATCGAAGGTTTGGTAATTTATTGATAAATTATATAATTTAGTTTGTGCATTTTAATAAAATATTCATATTTAAAATATATGTAACCTGATGAATAAATTTTAAAATGAGATATTTCCATACAAAAATGTAATAAAAAACGCAAGAGAAGATATGAGAAAAAATGGTGAAATTTGCTCATTCTGCTAGACGATCGCCTTAATACACTAGACGGTATTGCTCTTTGCTCTTTGCATCTCCAAGCTCCAACATTGAGAAAGGTCAATTGAAGAATCCAACCACAGCTTTTCACGTCTTTTCTTTCCTACAGAATGCAGGTTACTATATCGGCAACTTAAAGTATTATCTAACACCTTACCGTTACGGAGTTTTTACCTTTCATTATCAACTCACCCGAATAACCTAAAAGAATGCAACTATCGGTCTATTCAGTACCTATGATATTTAAAGAATTATCCTCCAACTCCCCAAGTTAAAGAGTTGTACCTTCCATCACCAGCTCACCAACATGAAATGATGAATATCAGACGCAAATACTTGAAAAGCTTTAGAAAAAAAAACGAACGAGCATTACAGTAATCGCATAAATATGATGTGTAACATTTGACATCTCACAATTAAAAATATCAGTTGAGCATTTGTGTAAATACAAGAATAGCATTTAAACAAAATTAAAAAAAAAACTATACATTTATTAATTAGTAAATACAAGTAAAGAAAATGTCTGTGCATTTATTTATTATTGAATTTTACCGCACTAGGTAGGTACCGTATATTTAGGTACTCATTTTGTTTAGAAATGTGTTTGGTCAGTTATATGTTTTTATTTATTTTCATAGATGGCGGTAGTGTGCCACCATACATATTAAATGAAAATGAAAATAAATATTTTAAAATAATCCCATAAATTATGTAAAATTTGAGAATGTAAACATTAAGTGTAGTTACTGTTTACATTAATTTAAAAATAATTAAGTATTTATTGAATTGTTTCGTAGATACAAGCCAAAGTTGATTCATTGTTTAAATTAAATTGCGCGGTCTTATTTCTTGTTACGCATTTCCATCCTTTTTCACGAAATCACTGCCACAGATTGCAGGAAAGCGAGAGGAAAGATGTTACACTTCAAAAAATATGAAACACGTAATACGTTAAGGTTGTTATTACGGTCGTTAGACATATTTAACTGTAATTTCGGATATTTTATACGCACCGCATGTATTACCGAGAAGTGAATCTCGACGTTTCGTTGGATACTTATCCAACGTCATCAGGAGGACGACCTTTACCCGCGGAGGTGGAGGTCAGACTGTCTGACCTCGGGTGTAATACATACGTTCCTATAAAATTTGAGGATTTCTCTGGAATCCCATCCAGATCCTGACTTGGAGACAATGTGACCATCTCAGGCGTTTACTCTATCGAATAAAAAAAGAATTTTGAAAATCGGTCCACAATTGACAGAGAAATTGGTGAACATACATACAGTGGAATATGGAATCACCTCATTTTTTGAAGTAGGTAAATGATTCACATATGTACCTACATACAAAATAAGAACTGAGGCTCCCTCATCAGACTCAAGAGCTTCTCTTCACCAATGAGGTCTACATGACTAACAAAGTCCAAAAAAAAAAGTCAATTTAATATGTAAGATTGTATTTGTACATTATATTAAATTAAATTAAAAAAAAAACGTGTTTGGAACAGTATTGAGCGTGAAACTAGTTATTATAGGCAAGAAGTCAAAGTCGAGCTCGTGTATACCAATGCTTTGATATACACGCACTGTAAGCAGACACACCAAAAAATCTAAATAAAAAATTAAAAAAACTGGCTTATAGTTATTTTAAAATATTCTATTATAAACCTCTCATGATTTTAATAGGCTTATAATAATTTTACGAAAAAATAAGGAATCAATGTTTAATATATACGAAAAACATGTTGAGTTATGTAATAAAATAAAAAATTGGCTTATATGAATTGATGGGGCTTATTTGTAAATTTTTTATTGAATATTTTCTTTTTATTTGTTAATTTAAAATGAGGTTATTTGAATGGCTGTTTTGAAGTAAAAGGATTCAGAAAAATACGTTGTGGGTTTAGTGTAAGAATATGTTAAAAAAAGAAAGTTTCAACAATTAATAAAATTAATTCAAACCGTCAATACGATTATCATCGGATAAACTTGTTACCATACGCGCTTAAAAATGTATATTAAAAATAACAGATTACAAATAATACATATTTGTAATGACCGTCTCACGAAACAGACAATTGATAAATAATTAGATTGCACCCATACGCTGTTTTCGTTGACTTTAAGAAGGTCTATGACTCAATTATAATAAGTAACAGTTATCAAATTACTTAAATTGGAGACCCAAAACAAAAAGTCTGCAACTACGAGACTTAAAAAGTGAGTCAGTCCTGTCCAAAATAGAATGAGCCTTCTCTATCCCTACTAGTTTTCAATCTAATTTTGAAGTACGTTATGAGGAAATAGCACACAGTGAATATAACGGAAGAGTAGATATTTCATATTATTATTACATATTATGCAGATGGTTAATAAATCATTAGTGTAAAGTAAAAAAATGTCTGTCGAAATTGCACCTTAAAACTCACAGTAGATAAGCGGAACCAGAGATAAGAAATGAAAAACCAGTCTGAAAATGATCAAAGGACAGATGCCAATACCAATATCACAATTTGTTGTCAAGAGATCAAGGTTGTGAATTAGTATAATGCCTTAAATATTTGGCACTGAATTTTGAAATGCTACAAAATATGTCAAAATATCGTACCAGGTCCTTACCTATGAAATTGCCGTTTTGTAAAGAAAAATTCATTTTTACGTAAATTATATATTAAATTTATTGAAGTAATATTGGCTATTGTCGTCCATATACTTTTGGCCTTTTAATGAATATTTATTATTGACGCCTTTGCTATAGGAATCCTGAGGATGGGAATCGATGCATTCTTTAAAAGCATTTTTCACCATCTCATCGTAATTGAACTTTTTCCCTTGTAAATAATTATCCAAATTGCGAGAAAAATGAAAATCGGCAGGAGAGGCAAGGTCTGGCAAGTTAGGTGGATAACGGAGAGTTTCAAATCAAAGCTTCTGTGACACAAATCCACCATACAGTCACAAACAGTTTCTTTTGACTCACTTGACTTTTGACTCACTTTTGCGTTTGGGACAACTGTAGTCTCCGGTCGTCCACGAGATTAGTTGAGGTCCAATTTTCAAAACGGAAGCGATCAAACCAAAAATTCACAGTGCATTAATTTGAAATATCTTGTCCAGTAGTGTGCAGCGTATACAAGCAAAAAACTGTGCATTAGTAAAGATTCTGGGAAACAAATATTAATTAAATAATCCTTATCTTGAGGAAAAGTCGATTTAAAATCCTAGCCGTAATTCGTCCTACGGCTAGATGTTTTATTTCCGACGTTTCTGTTTCCTACTAAATGTCGATTAATAATTGATCTCACTTGTTTGCACCAAACAAACTTATTCCTTAGATCTAGTGTGGATCTAGTCAAGTGCACTTCACTAGTCACTTGCAGAAATGATATATTTTACAAATTCCATCCAAAACTTTTTGTGTGAATTCTATTTCTCTTTTCTATGGTGAATTCCATTTCTCAAATCAAAATGATTATGTTGAGTAGTACGTTTGTTATTTTTTCTTTTATTATTTTCATATGAATTGCAGAGTTCAACAATCACACAAATTCAATCCGTTTCTATTTACACGAATTGGTTATTTATTAAGAAACTTCGTAAAATATTCAAAACGGTTGTCCGCAATATTAAAATATTTATTTACGACAACATTGCCATCGATGATATCAAATAATGTTTTATTTATTTTTGTGAAAAGAAAAATATATATGAAATAAGCATTATTCCCGTTTTAATTAGAAATAAATTGTCTTTGAAATGTATTGAAAATTTTTGCCGTATTACCTATATATAAAATAAAGGTAATACAGCAAATTTATTTAGAAAATCCTTGTTCACAATATTTCTTTAATAGTGCAGTTATTTTTGTGTATTAAAGCTGCTTAGAATAATTAATTATATACAGTTAAAAAATTCAAAATATTTATACCGATAAAGGTACATGCGTAAATATATTTTCTTAAATATAGGTATTTTAAATATAAGTATATAAAACTCATATCTGTCTGTTCTTTATCCAAATCTACAGAGTTTCTCCGATTTGACTCAAATTTTGCATACTTACACTTTCTGTCATACTCTAAAGCCTTTTACTTTATAATTTGTACAAACTTGATAAACAAAGTTGAACTCCAAGGGAGTTTTAAAAATTATCGCTATTTTTGCGTCTCTGGAACAATCGAGTGACAGAATAACATTTTGTAAAAAAAGATTCGCCACATAGAACTTCTTTTGAACTAAATAAATACTTCAAATATAAAATGTACTTTCTTATTATATCCAAAAAGGTTCTTTTGCCTCCTCTTTTAAACAAAGAACAAAGTTTTTACCTTAAATAAATAATTCTTCAGTTAACTGAATCTTGTTAACTTATTTAACTTGTTTTGTTAACTTGTTTTAATTATAATCACTTAATTGATTAAAATTAAAACAAGGAATCTTTGTGGGATCTAAAATAAGAAAACCTTAAAGTTATATTCTTTCTCAAGAAAAATAAAATAACAAGAAATCGGCAGATTCAAACTGTTGATAAAGTAAAGTTGTCAAAGATAGTGGAGGGATTTCTGGGCAACAAGAAAGATGATAACTTGTAAACCCGCGCAGACGATCTTTTAAAAGTCTACGAACTACAATTCATCATTTTAATACAACAACTCAGGATGTCGCTTGTTCTTAAAAGAGCATTTTTTGCACTAGGATTAGATTTTTTCCAAAAAATTTGGTACAGAAAGTCACGAACAAGGGGAAAGATTTCACCAGGATATCGGAACAGTCAAAACATGACACCGGGGATGCTGGATGCCCGTCTTTGTTGGGCGACTGCTGCTGGTTTTTAAAAGGAGACGCAAGAGAAAATAATCAAAAATATTGTTACTGAATGTTATCTTCGTGAAACTTTTTCAACGTGTTTTATATGTTTATATTTAATATTGGATTGCAAAAATATGTTTTCTTCTCCGACCACCCAATCCCGTAACAAAAAAAACTGTACGTATTACAGTACTAGGCATATGATTTTTAGATTTAAGAACACAAAGTACTGCAAAAACTTGTTTCTTCATCAATATTACTTGAAAAGTTTAAATATATTGAGCAGTGTTATATTCAGAAAGAAAATTCAATGTAGCTGTTCAAAAAGATGCTCATGGACTTTCTGTAATAATAATAATAATAATAATATTTGGATAATTTATATAGCGCCGTTTTCGCGAATTCTCACCTCAAGGGCGCTTTACACAGAAAATTATCTTACAAAAAAAACTTAATGCTAAAAAACTTATTTACTATTACTTATTCACTAGCAAGAAATGGAATTAATGTTTACTAATTGGAATTACTAATGAAGAAATAAATGAAATTAATAATACTATAATAGATGGGAGTGCCTGAAAGAATTAGGTGTTTTCGCGGAGTGCACACTAACAGTGGAAAACATTAGCTAGTGTTGTTGTGGTCAGATTCTATAGGTTTTTATAGGATTGTCTAAATAAATGCGTCTTAAGTTGTTTTTTGAGCTGTGGTAAGCTGTCTGTTTGTCTCAGTTTATTAGGTAGTTTGTTCCATAACTTTGGTCCAGCCACCGCGAAAGCACGATCACCGAAATTAGTTTTGTGGACGCGATTTACTTCAGCTAACCTATTTGTATTTGATGTTGATGCTGAGCGAAGTGTTAGTTGTCTGTTATTTGCGGAGATTTGTAAATGGTAAGATTCTAAACAACCCGCGTTATGAATATGATATGTACCTATGTAAAAAAAAAGGTTTCTTTTCAAGTCACGAGATGCGAAAATGAAAAAGAAAATAAAAAAAAATCGAGAAAGAGAGGGAAAGGCGACAAAATCGTTCAAGAATCAAAGGATTGTTAAGTAAGGACATTTTTAAGTATTCATTGATTAAATAGGTGTGATAATTGATGCTGTGCTGAGACAATGTAATAATCAGGATTAGAGTCTCAGTGACACTGGGTTCATTGTGTATTTCTGCAATAGGTTTTAAATCTTTTAATTATAATTAAGAAAAACATCTAATTTGTTTACACTAATAATTTATTGAAAATACCAACAAGATTCGGATGCAATGGTCCCTTAATCGGGATACAATGTATACTAAAAATTAAAAATCGTAAGTAGGTAAAGAAATTAATAAAATAATAAATAAATTCACGGGAGATGAATAAATAATTAATTACTAATTTGAAAACAAATTTAAAACATAACTATTTACAAAAATACCTGGTTATTTATAATATTTTATTTAATATTGACACTTTTTCTGTTTTCCAAAATTTATAATTTATCCTACTTAATTCTGTATTATTTGTATTTGAAATTTGTAAAACCCTGAAATGACGATCTTTATTTTATTACATTATGCGTATCTAATGTTAATAAAAACTTTTTGATCTTCAAAAGACATTCAAATATAAAAAAACTGTAGATTTGCAAGGTAAAAATAATTATTATAGTATTATTCAATACCGTATTGGTGAATATATTATACCTATTTCACATTCGATGGGTTCATTACATCAGATACCAGTGAAGAAGTAACAGTCTCCGCCAAGTGACATCACCTCAGCTGACAACTGCACACTGGATTTAAAATAGTGTAATGTATATAATACTATATTTTTATAACCATATACAAGGAACCTTTTTTTTAAATATGAATTTTCTGCATTTTCATCGGAACTTTTCTGACTTAGTTTCATTTGGTCATAGAATATAAGTTAAATTTATAGATATAGAATAAAGATATTTTATCTGATATACTCGTATATATAATTAACGATAGATAAATAAAAAAGAGGGTTATTAGTTAGGGTTAGGGTTAATATTATGTAATTTTAATTATACAGTTTACCAATAAGTGGGAACAATGGTATCGAAATCGGTTGGTGTTACCAAAAATTAAGTGGTTGAAACGAATAATTTTTTTATGTTTCATTTAATAAAAATAAAAATAACCACAAAGTAATAGCTAATTATAATAGTATACAATTTATCGCTTCTTCAATAACAGCAAAATGATCTTGATGATCAAAATAATATTATATTAATAAATATATACAGAGTAAATTTTTATTTCTTATATTATTTGTGGTAATTAAAAGAAAATAATTTGAATAAGACCAATATTTATAGAATTAACAAAAATTTTTAGGGCTAATAGTCCCTTCATTAGGATACAACGCTTACTAAAAATTTAAATTAGAAATGAAGACAATAACAAAAACATAAAATAAATATATAAAAGTTGAATACCTAATTAAGAACTAATGTAAAAACAGACTTTAAAGGTTAATTTTTGCACTGGAAAAAATATTTTAGAAATTTTACATTTAAATATCATAGAAATAACCATCACGCCACATCCCTGCGGGGGTAGGCAGAGAGGATTGAACACCACTCTCTTCTATCGTGGCACACCACTTTTGCTTCGGCTACATTCATAAGGGCGCATTGTATGTAAAATAAAAACGCCTTAATTATTATTTAAAAATAAAAATTCCAAATATGAAATGTGCCATTAAATGACGTAATTATAAAACAGAATGCCGTTGGCAGCGGCCAGTAATTGCGTTCTCAGAATATATGTACATATAAAAATATTTTGAAAATATATAAGTTTATCACATTTTACGTCTTCTATTTCGCGATGCTCGTGGCAGAATCTTGGTTGGTGATATCGATGACGCCATAGCCAAAACTATCCGGCGCTATCTGTTCCTATTCGTAGCATTCCTGATAACTTGTTGAAATGAGCCATTGACTGCTGACTTAAGCACATCCATCTGCCTTTTTGGTCATCTTCCGCCCTGTACCACCAGCCTTCCCATAGAGTTCGTGAGTTTTGACATTTTAGAAGTATTTCAGTGAGAAGAAGTGGGTGCAGAAACATTTTGTGAAAGAATGACGGTTTTTCTGGTAATCATTTATAGTCTGATGTAATAAAGGACGCTGATCCGCTTTCTAAATTTTGTCGAGAGTGCTATCAGTACATTAATCCTAATGTTTCCACTCACAGTAATTGGCCATTTTGTGTTGTAAGTGATTGCACGTTTCAAAGGTCCAAGGAAGAAGGTAAATACAATTTTTTTTAGAAGTGAGATCCAATTATTTTTGGCCTTGCTTGCTATGTACAAGGCTTAGATGGTACATACGATTAGAGTCACTTTAGGAACCTATTCCTATTAACCTATTACTTTGAAAAAAAAATCCTTAGGGTACTCGTGTACGCGCGGTAGAAGATATACTTAAAAATTAAAATAAACACAAAATTGTATGTTAATGACGCTAAATGTATTGAGTAAATTATTTTGTAGCGTTTTTCGGCAAACAAAATTTTTCTCAATTAATGGTTCACGTCTTAGATAAGCCCTGCTCTTAATCTTAATGAAATAATTTCGATCTGTCTGTTCCGTAAGTCAAAAAAACAAAAATGGAGAAAACAAAAAAAACGGTTATGTCGGTTAGTTGCTACGTTGCTGTGTTTTTTTAGTCTTAAATCCAAATGAATTTGTTATATTTAGATATGACTAGAACACTAATTTCAGGTGCATTTCGTTTTCTTGCATTTTCGCTACATGCTTTTGCCACATCCCCGCTACATATCTTTGGCTACAATGCGCAACTTCTGTTACAGTAAAAATTTTACCCTCCATGCGCCAAAACCTCCCAACTTGACGTATGGCCCCTTTTCATCCGGTTGGTCCGTCTTCTCTAATGGACTTGAAATCATTTATTTATTGAAGATGAATATCTGTATCTGATCGTTCGGATAAAATAGGCCACTGCGAAAAGCTCCGTGATAAAAAAAGCTATATTTTAAGTGGTGAAATCGCAGACAGAGTTGTATATCATTCTCCGAGGTTACAACCATGTCTAGTATTCCAAGTTGCCACTAGTTGCAATAGAATTGGTCACACCATTTTATGTCAAGTTGATTTGAAATGTAAGTGATTTGATGGAACCCACGGTACCATCACGGCATTATTTTCAATTGATGCATTATAAAAACATTGGCCAATAAATGATTACTAGTTAGACGAATGGTTGTACTATATATTAAATATGCGAATTTTTTATGTCTTTAAAAGATAAAAAATAATGTAATGATGTAATTTATGAATATTTTGTGAGAGATCAATCATGATTTGTTTTTTGTTATCTACACTGACATACATCATGACATTACATCACACAACTTATAATATGTCGTGAGATTGTTAAATAGCTACGATTGGTCATTATATTGAAAAACTACAGCTATGCTGAACAAAATCGCTTTGGGTATTGATATACACCACGTGTCTGAAGGGGTTTTCTGAAGCAGGATTCTCCTACACCTTTCAGTAAATCTCTAGAAATTTCTGAAAGGAAAACGTTCTAGAAGGTTCCAAACTGAGTGGCGGAGTGCGTCGGTAACTCTAGAAGGTTCCAGAATGTTCGATAAAATTCTAAAATGTTCTGGAAGGAGAACATTCTAGAAGATTCCCGAGTATTCTATAAGGTTCCAGATAGTGTGGCGGAATATGAATGTAACTAGAAGATTCCAGAACGTTCGATAAAGTTTTAGAAATTTCTGGAATGAGTATGTTCTAGAAGATTCCCGAGTGCTCATGAAGGTTCTTGAATGCTTTAAAAGTTTCTGGAAAGAGAAAGTTCAAGAAGTTTTTTATAAAGTTCCAAACTGAGTGGCGGAGTATGCCGGTGAGTCTAGAAGGTTCTATAACGTTCGATAAAGCTTTAGAAAATTCTGGAAGAAAAGGGGTTCTGGAAGATTCCCGAAAGTTCTATAAGGTCACAAACTGAGTGACGGAGTGTCAGTGAGTCTTAAAGGTTCCAGAACGTTCATGATGGTTCTCGAATGCTCTAGAAGGTTCTGGAAGGAAAACGTTTAATAAGGTTTTATAAGGATCCAAACTGAGTGGCGGAGTGTGTCGGTAAGTCTAGATGGTTCCAGAACGTTCGATAAAGCTGTAGAAAGTTCTGGAAAGAGAACGTTCTAGAATATTCCTAAAAGTTCTATAAGGTTGTAAACTGAGTGCGGAGTGTGTAAGTGAGACCAGAAGATTCCAGAACGTTAGATAAAGTTCTAGAATGTCTTGGAAGGAGAACGTTCTAGAAGATTCTTTATTCTTCTAAAGAAAGTTCCCTAACGTTCCAAACAGTGTGGTGGAGTATGACTGGGGGTCTAGAAGGTTCCAGAAAGTTCATTAAGGTTCTGGAAGGAGAATGTTTAAGAAGGTTCTATAAGGTTCCAAACTGAATGACTGAGTTTATCGGTGGGTCTAGAAGGTTCCAGAAGATTAAGATAAGGTTCCAGAATGTTCTAGAAAGTTCTGGATAGTATTCGAAAGTTCTATGAGGTTCCAAACTGAATTGCAGAGTGTGTCGGTGTGTCCCGGAAAAGGTCCCGGAAAGTTCTAGAGGGTTCGATAATTCTCTTGAAAGGTCTGGAAGGAGAAAGTTCTACAAGCTATCAGATGGATCTATAAGGTTTCAAATTGAGTGGGGTAGTGCCTCGGTGGGTCTAGAGGTTCCAGAAAGAATTATAATGCTCTAGAAGGTTCTGAAAAGGGAAAGTTCTAAAACATTCCAGAAAGTTTTGGAAAGTTCTCTTAGACCTCTAAAGTGTTATGATTGCTTTGGTAAACTATCTGTTGATATTTTCGCAAAGCGAAGACGGTCCAGCAAGGCAATCCAATCCCAGGTGCCGAAACCAGCAAAAAAGTGAAGTGAGCACAATTCTATGCTTACCGAATTATGATTCCGAGTGAAGGCGGGCCAATTAGCTAGTCTTTTTATACAATAAGTTGACACTGCATTAAAATATGACAATATCAAGATAATGGGATGGATTTATGCTTTTTTTATCTAAAAAACGTTTTGGCAGGTTAGGTGTGATAGGAATATGGGAATATGTTCACCCATCCAGAGACACATCCTTCGTGTCGGCACATGGCGTGTACGTATAAGCGCGCGTGTAATGTTTGAGATGTGTCAGTAGAGGCAAAATAGGTGGATTAATACAGGGTATATGCACTCACGATTAATAGTGGTAATTCACTGACACAAATTTACAAAGGTTACATTGGGTACAGAAACTAGTGCTTGCGATATCTGCGGATGTCGGCGAAATGGTGGTTGTACTTGCGGGCAACCGGGACCTAGTTGGTCATATCGAGCTTCTTACTGGTGGATGCTGGCTCGATGCGTACGGCTTAAAACGGCGCGGGCCCGACCACCACAATGTTTTAGAGGCAGCTGGTATCTTTTTCGGTACCGCAAAATAAAAGTAACACGCAAGATGAGAGCGATCATGTATTATAAAAGTGTTACTAACGGTTAACTATGGGAGAAATGCAGCACTGGGAGACTAGACGTGGTCCGGAAGGATCTGAAGGAACCTAGAGGGATCATCTTGAGCCGACCATCGCTAATCTCAGGCTATTGTTGTGATATTTTATTTATTTTAATTTCTAATGCTCTTTTGGCAATTGCGACAAAGTAAAAAGTGTCAAAATTTACTGAAGTACATATTTATCAAACATTTTTCTTCTTGTTTTCAGTTCGCAGGAGAAGAGAACCTCGGTGAATGAAAATGTTTGGAAACAAAATACCGATTTTATTGTCATCATTTGCTTTTCTGGTCATCGGCGTCTCAGGTATGAAAATCTTTATTTTAAATGAATATAGTGAGGTATTTGCTTTTCAGTTTGTGAGGGTCCGGTATCAAACATAAAAATTTCGTTGTCTGTCCATCCATCCGTCTATCTGTCCCCGTAACTTCGTGTAACGTCCGTAATTTAGTTCCAATTCACGCGAAGCGAAAAAAATGAAATTAAACGGCCGGAGATGGGGTTTGAACCCCGGGCCAGCAAACCCGAAAGCGGCTACGATAGCGAAGTTGTTATCGCCGAGCCTGCATTGCCCGTCAAAAATACAATATATATAAGACATAGCAAAGACGTGAACCATTTCATGTTCTACCTAAGCGCCAGGAGTAAAGCATAGTACATTTAACTGCCGGCAGGGAGAAAAAAAAAAATTCAAATATTTTGATAGAAGTCGTTATTACAATTCATGGGTGTCGGGTATAAATAAGTAAGTACTTTTTCTTTAGACACCGGCATGTAAAAGGAGCGTCATTTTTGGAGAGTGCTGTAAAATCCTCGATTTCGTGAAATTCTTTCTGTTTCTACCATGTCATGACAATATTGAGGTAACGTGTATTCCATGAACATGCTTCACTTCTCTATTATTTAAAACATATTAAAAATATATATAAATTTTATCACTTAGTTTGTCACCTTTAAATATTCCACAATTATTTCATATTATATATGGTAACCGTTATGTTTCACATTTGTCATTTTCTGTCATTAAAGTTATTAAAATAGTAACACATAAAAACCAAGTTTTTATTATACTCCCTTTCTTTGTAAAATATAACAACAATTAAAGACGAATTAAAACATATAACATAACACTAAACTTACAGTAATTTAATATATTTTTAAAATCAAATCAGATGTTTTGAGCTTTGATAAGATACTTCATGCTTTGAAGATTAAATTTTAAAAACATTTGTCAAGTCAATTTAAATTTTCGATATTCGTAGTGAAGTACCTATTATGCATACCGACGGAGTAATTCAAATTTAGAAAATATTCCGCGACGTTATCGGGCCGCCGTGATCAAACTTTTCTAATGATTCCAATTTGAAAAAACCAATTAAATTTCTAAAAATCCGAAATTATGCTATAATTATTATTTTTTAACGAAAATTTGATAGATCTTCTTGATCGTCGCCACGAGTCTACTTGCCAAGTTTCAGCTCGATTGGATCACGGGAAAAGGGTCAAAAATCGATCCAAAGTTTTTGTTGACGGCAAGCCGGCAAGCAAGAAAGCAAGCAGACGCGACGAGTTAATATAAAAATAAAAATGTAATGCTATAAGAAAAAAATTATTGTCAAAACATTTTACAAATTTGGCGAAAATTATGCTGAGACCGTTTAAGAAGTTGGTGGATTTCTTTGTATACATATTTCATTTACTAGTCCACCATTCGAAGATTAATTAAAATTAAAATTGGTTTAGTTATGAATAACTGCGTCCTCATTCTATGCCTTCAGCCGAAAATACTGCAGTGAAAGTATCGCTGAGTATACAGAAACATCAACCGTTTGTCGTCCTCAACAACTGAACATTAGCAAAACCAGTCAAGGTCATGGTCAAGGTCTTGGTCTTGGTCTTGGTCTTGGTCTTGGTCTTGGTCTTGGTCTTGGTCTTGGTCTTGGTCTTGGTCTTGGTCTTGGTCTTGGTCTTGGTCTTGGTCTTGGTCTTGGTCTTGGTCTTGGTCTGTTTCAGATGCCTGCCGAAAGCCGTAGATTACCCTAGGCCGTTCTCAATTTTTTGATAGTGTTGTACATGTGACAGTAGTGCGAAATACTTTTTAGCATCTCGTTACAGTAAAAAGCGGGGCAAACAGTTGGGATTTATCATTGTTTATACTCCAAATAAAGTTACTGATTAATATGAAATTTATGAAATATTGTACAAAAATATTTCAGGAGAGGACAGACCATGCATACCGAGAAGATACAACCACAGTTCTTTCGTTTGCGTCTGCAATGCCCACTACTGTGACGAGGTGTCGCAGGTCGTCCCTCAGCCGCCTGGGAGCTACGTCATGTACTCTTCCTCCATGGTAAGTCACATTAAAAATATCCTCGATTCGTGACGGGAGAGTTTATTGTTTTGTTTTGGATTATTTTTACCACGCTTGTATAAGCTTCACTCATTTGTCTGGATGGAATCATATAATCGATATTTTAAACGTCCGATACATTGATCAATTATTAGATTCACTAATCAATTAATAAATCTATCATAATTAATTCATCAAAGTTTTATGTGGGAAATTAGTTATAGATCTCACAAAAAGATGGCACAACTTTTCTTTTGAAGTGATTTTGTACGCTGGGTAATATTATTACGTATATTTTATTTGGAGGGTGAAGTTAAACATTTTTGGTACATTTTTTAAACTTTCATGCATTTTTGAGTTAAATCATCCGCGCAGTCGATACAGTCATACAGTCTGCAGTTGAGTCGGGGTGTATTTGTTCTAAATTGAGATTTCAGTTGAATTAATTCTTTGTTTTAGGAAGGTCAACGTTTTGAAAAATCTTATGGAAATATGGACATGATAATCAACTGGATTCGAAGAACGTTTTCTTTTACGAGTAAGTATTATCAATTTTACTTAAGTGTGCTCACGGCATGATATAGTCAGAGGCAATTCAATAGGTTTATTGCATTTTTTATTGTACAAAGTTATTTTGAACGAAAGTAAAATACTATAAAACCATCTTATCAATTATTTTATATCTAATTAGTCTAATTTTATATGTAAAAAGCTATTTTTTAAAATAATTTTGGCAAGTCTTATCTTTTGATGTGTATTATGAGTATGATGTTGGAGATACGCCTCATTGCAATTGTGTGGCGCCGCTTGTCAACTTTCCCAGATTAAGTCTTTGTCCTCAGTTATTTTTTGTTCAAATATTTTTGGACTGTGATTAAAAAAATGACAGCTATGCCGTAAGTGTGAAATGAGCAACAAGGCCACTATATAGCATTACAAATATATCAGAGGTGGATCCATAGGATATACAATTTGAAATATATGTGAATATTCCTCCACATATACTTTCCAAGGTGTACAAAGCATTATTGCTCTTCTTTTTCTTCTGCTTGTAATAGGACTATGTCCTGTTATTTCTCGGTTCCTGCTCCTAGGATCCCAGGAAAGGAACCGTTTCTCCTATTGTACCTCCATCGTTTTGGTGGTCTTCTTGCCTGCAGGTATCTCGTCCTTTGCTATTCTTACCACCAGTGTCAAATTTTCTCTGTCCACGTAATCTCTCTAGAGAGACAGTACAAGACAGATACTAGTATCTCTTTCTATTTCTTCCCCATCGCACGACATCTTCGACATCGCAGATGTTCCGAATTTTGGAGTTTCGTACTCTGTCTCTGATAGTTACTCCCACGATGGGTCGGAGAATTAACATTTCGATGGTTCTTAGAGGTTCTTCGTTTTCATGGTGTTGACTCTTGTTTCAATACACATACAAACATATCGTGATCGGTTTTACACAGTTTTTATATGTTTTCATTTTACTCTCATTAAACATGTGTTTGTTTCTCCACACAGTAGTTTTCAAGCCTCCCGCTACAATGACAGATTTATTTGATTTATATAGCGGTTATTATTAATCTTTTACTTAACATTTCAGTTGAAGGCGTTGTTGAAATTAATAGAAAGAAGACATACCAGACTATTAAAGGTTTTGGTGGATCCTTCACAGATTCTGCAGGCATCAATCTACACCTCTTGAGTGAAGGTGCTCAGGATAACTTAATCAAGTAATATTTATTTAACATTGTTAATAATCCTCTTCATTTCTACGAAACTTTAATATCATCGCAACAGACGTATCCACGGAGTAGATTTTTAAGAAATATTCGACTCAAGATAATCTTCGAGATGAGAATTTTGTTCCGATGTGAAAAATTTGAGGAATTCTCTACTTACGAAGTTTCCGTACCCACCACAATAAACATCAAATCGTGGTTTCAATACAAAAATTAGATAATTAATGACGATTAAATGTTTTAACTATAGGTCGAACACAATGAAAAGACCATTCCCTAGCTTTGTCCGGTAAGAAAAAAGCGGGGAAAAGTTGCCTGGCAAGCCCATATTACAATCCTCAATATTGTATTCCAAATTAAAAAAAATTAGTTTAAAAAAGGTTCAAGCCAGTTCAAATATTTTGGCAGTGAAATGCTCAGCTCTCTGACTTTCCTAAAGAAGTAAAGCCTTAAGTGGATAAGACCTCAGTTGTTACAGGCTGTCTGAGAGATTTTGTATGGCGGAATAAAGGTATGAGAAAAGATAGCAAGATATGCATTTATAAGACCTGTATGTGACTTATTCTCACATATACAGCATTGAAGCGAGGGCGGACACTGTCAAGACAAAGAGCATGCTTAGAGCAAATGAAATGAGAACTTTGCGCGTTGCTGGAAATACTGCACAACCGTGTGAGGAATACAGCAATCCGTGAAGTCTGCGAGGTTCAAGATGTTCTCGAATTGGAATGAAAGCGTCGACTATACTATACCACCTTTACAGGGAATGAGTACTAAAAGAATTCTTTACATAGCTCTGCATAGCAGAGAAGAAGTCTTTAATGCCTAATATGAGTATTTGTTTATTTTCTGATATCTTATTGTACCAGTAATAAAAGGGTTAATAGAAAATGGAGAGGGGGTTAAACGTGAACGAGATGTTGCGTTGACTGTATATTATGGAGGAACAGAAAGCTCGACTTACTAGGCGACACTATCATTTCAAAACTTTTTTATACCTTCACGTATCCAATGATGGTCGGAATCTAATGTTCCAACGATATGGATAATTGTTTCTAGGAGTGGCGGTTGAAAATGAAAATTTTGGTAGGGAAGAGTCTATTACCAATTATATAAAGGTTCAAAGTCGAAACGACTGTCAAGTAGTGGTGAACACCAAACAATAATAATTGGCGACATTTTCGACATTGTTGATTGACTTGAATTAATTTTATACCATATTCTTAGCCAGAGTACAAAGTCTCATGGGCTGTTTTATTCAAATGTTTATAATCAAATTATTATAAATGTTAGTGAACCCTTTACATACTTTAAATATTCTTTGGTAGTAACAATTCTATTTTCTTAATTTAATTTAATTTAATTTCAGTACTGATAAATCGGTGTAAATTGAACAAAAGCCAATTAATTGTTTGATACATACACACAGAATAAATTAAAATAAATAAAGAATAATATGAAGCAAGCCTCTCGGCCACTGAAAATGTTATGTTTATGTTAATTTATAAAGCGCCGTTTTTGCGTAAGAGTCGCTTTAAGGGTGCTTTACAGGTACGACATCCAAAAAAAATGAGTTTTTAGGCTCTTCTTGAAGAGTTCCTGGTTCTGCATATATCGCAACACTGGAGGCAGCTGATTCCATATAGCTGGGAACGCAAAGATGAAAGCACGTTCCGCAAACTTGGTGGCTCCAGGTCTCCTTGGTACTACCAGCTTGCAGAGTGCCTACGATTTAGCAGACCGCAGTGTGAGCCGTCTTCCAGTGATTTTGTCTAGGATATAGAGGTCGATCAAATATTGTGGTGCTTTTCTTTGAAGATTTTCGTACACCATTAGTGGGAGTTTGAAATTTATCCGCTCCGGCAGGTGAAGCCTGTGTAGCTGCTTCAGCTTTGAGGATATCCGCGAGAGCTTTGATGTCTTAAATATAAGCCTCGCCGCAGCATCCATCACTGACTGAAGTCTGTCGAGCTGAGTCCTAGGCTGTTCTGCTTATATTGAGTTACAATAGTCCAGCCGCGAGAAGATGTACGCACTAATCAGTGACTTTGCTGCGTCTGGGAAAATTTTCTTACAGACTTGATTTGTCTTAAGCCATAGAAACCAACGCTGACAGCTTTGTTAATCTGATTTCTAAGGCTTAGATATTTCTCTACGTTGATTCCCAGGAGCTTTACCTGTGACGAGTGTTTAATTATGATGCCCGTCGTCGGCCGAATCATCGTAAAATCATCAGAATCATCAGAAAAATATATGTTCTGAAGTTTTTTAATTATTTTACTACCTTAGATCGATACATTATATTTAATTTTAAACAAAGTAGGTACATACAATAAAAATCAAGAATAAAAATATTAAAAAATATAAAATTTAATGCGAGATGAAAGAAAAAATGGAAGCAAACGCCAACGGTAGTTTTAAATTTCATATCAAAATAGCGTTTATCATATGAATCCACAAAAGAAGTGGCAAGCTGAAACAGAAGTAAAAAAATTGAAAAAAATGAATGTTGGTAATACGAAACATAAAAATAAAGGCAAAAAGTAACAAGCTTGAATAAAATATTTTTAAAATATGATACAATAAATATAATAAAATATGTAAAAATAATTTCAGAACGTACTTCAGCGATAAAGGTTTGGAGTATAATCTAGGTAGAGTGCCAATAGCTGGATCCGACTTTTCCACATATGCCTATGCTTATAATATGGTACCAGAGGATGATGTAACACTGTCCAACTTCTCACTTACAGAAGAAGATTATATACAAAAAGTAAGTTTGATAAGCAAAGTTTATTGTCGAGAAATTATGACATTATGTTCTGCGCAGGATCCTAAAGAGTAACTGTGCAAAATATTATTAAATTAAATGTAATGAAATCATATCTTATATATAGTTTAATTTTCCTACTGGTCATTATTGAGGTCCTTGAGGCCTGCGCCTGTCGCAGATTGCGGAGGGGCCAGGAAGTAAACTACTTTGGTAGAACTCTCAGGCCCCTGGAAAACGAGCGACCACAGGCGTTGGAAATGCGTGTTAGGCTAATAACATTAGAAGTATGGCAAGACAGATGGGACGCCGCCACCACTGGGAAATGGACACACTCCTTCTTTCCGAGGGTGACGGTTAAATAAAGAAAGTTGATTTTTTCCGGGGGTTATTTTCTGGACCAGTATACGGTAATGATGCTTTCGGATCACAGAGAGTTCAGATCTATACTCCATGATCTTGGAGTCTCCGCTCATCCATGGTGCACCTGTGCCAGAGTGCTCCAGACTCCGAGGCATATCCTCGGGGATTGCGAACTCTTGATGGATGCTAGATACGATATGCATGATGGTATCATGTGACCCGAATATTCTTCGGTGTCTCAACAAACGCCGATCTTGTTAGGAATGAAAGAAACTTTGAATGCCCCCGTGAGTTTGTTAGGGTGTGGATGTTCCGTAGGGAAATCCTTTGAAATTGGTCTCAAAATAAGTTTTTATTTTCGCTATGAATTTTATGGAAGATATGCGTGAATTGTTAGATACTTAAAACTACAAAACTGATTTTTTTACTAAAATATTGGACCCGAAAGATAATGTTGAAACTTTAAGTTATTTGTTAAATGAACATTGATTAAACTTATAAGGGAAGCTTGTTACATTAATAACATTCCTAAAATATAAAATAATTACAATTATTAAGAAATTAAAAGGTATCTGCTATGGGTTCATTTGGACCCACGATTCTATACACGTGTGCCTAAATGATGAATGAAAATGACAATATACACGTGAGAGCGTAATTGGGCGGAGCGGATGCAGAGTAATCGATAATCACTTGGACAATGGAATTCGGAATCGACTGTCTTCCCAGAAAATGCGACCCAATAATTGACAATATATTTAGTGTTTTTTTAGTTTATGGTTAAGTTACACATAATTTTAAGAATTCGCGTGAAACTAAACAACAACCGAATAATCGGATGTGTTTGATCGTATCCTTCACATGGTTTTCGACAAATTTAAAATATATATTTTATATTACTCATGAATTTAGATTCCTTTCATCAAAAAAGCAATTGAAGTTTCCACCGATGAGTTGCTGTTGATGGGAAGCGCCTGGTCTCCGCCACCCTGGATGAAGTCGAATGGAGAACTCACAGGGCTCTCAACATTGCTTGAAATATACTTCCAGACATGGGCTGACTATCATCTCAGGTAAGACGCTTTAACCCAGTTTTTGAGGAGCTTTTCAGTACAAATTACTTTTTTGCGCTTCTCAAGAAAATTTATGTTTTGTAACACATTGAAATTTAGGATAATATGGTATTGTCACGGGTCGTAACTTTGGGAGCGAGCGAAATCATTGGAAATTTAGTAATTATTAATTAATTAATTAATTAGTATTTATTTTTGTTCTTTTTACAAAAATTAATATCATTTAACATTTCAAATATGAGAACAATTTACTTTTAGACTCTATTAGAGTCAGTAGACTCGTGTATAGAGCAGGAGTATTACATGTACAAGTTATAAATATGCATTTTGCAGTTTTATGTTGATATTATTTGTCTAGTAGTTGTTTGTATGTATGTTTTTTGGTTTCATTGGTTTCATTTAATTTCAAGATGATTGAATTAAAAATTGCGAGATGTTCTTAGGTTTTCACGGCCACTCAGAATCTTCAAGTTTGTGTTTACTGGGGTATTATGCCGTGTTGTTACGACCTTTCGGGCCGACGTTTCGGATCCCATTGCAGGGTCCATCATCAGGGCTGATGTAGGTCCATCATCAGGGCTGATCACATCAGCCCTGATGATGGACCCTGCAATGGGATCCGAAACGTCGGCCCGAAAGGTCGTAACAACACGGCATAATACCCCAGTAAACACAAACTTGAAGATTGCGAGATGTTGATTGAAAGAAATCTTACTTAATATCATTGAAAGATTTGGCAGATACTTCGTGGTACACCTGATGATGAGAGGGACTGCTCCTCTCGAAACTATAGTTGTAATTTAATAACTCATATGTGTGTGTATTACAAAGTAAAGTAAAACATATTTTAAATAGAAATCTTACTTGTTTCAAGGTTCCTGCAAGAGTACAAGAAAGCAGGAGTGAAGTTCTGGTCGCTCACCACAGGGAACGAGCCCAGCCACGGCACGGTACCATACTTCCACGCCTTCAACTCCTTAGGATGGACACCCAGACCTCAGGTTCGATTGTGTTCTGTGAACTCAATACAAACAAAATCTTATTGTAACGGAAGTGTTGCACACGCAGCGAACATGCAGCGTGTAGAAGAAATGCGAGACCATAAAGTTAAGAACCAAAGTTTCATTTTTCAAACTAAGTATGCAGCTTGGTTCTATATGACATCGCCACTAAACCCAGTAATGCATTATGTCCCTGCAATGTTGCATTTAGCCGTTATGCTCGTTTGAATATCGCGACGTCGCCGTACCACGGCGTATTATTTTAAAAACGGCACTAAGGCCCGGTTGTTTCAAGTTCGATCAAAGTAAGCGGTCGATCAAAGCACAGATTTTTACGAAAACGGATCGTCTGATTGGTGGAGAACGTAAAAATCTATGCTTTAAAAGAACGCTTACTTTAATCCAACTTGAAACAACCGGCCCTAAGTGCCATGGTCTGCTAACTTTGATAAAGATTGTATGAAAATGGCTGACCAAGTAGGGTGCGTGTCGTGTGAGCTCGCCATACAAACGACAAGGAAAAGGTGTTATAAAGAGTAAAATACAAATAAAAAAAGAAAAACACAAGGACTGGAATATACATCAATAACACAGAATAACATTCCAGCAAAAAATCCATCAGTAAATGAGGTACGATTTATTTTGTGTTTTGAAATTAATATTCATCCCGGTATTTTGTTACGGACAAGGGATACTGTTTGAATATGCTCGGGGTACTTACCTAATGTTAAACTATAGTGCCACCACTATAACTTGGCGTGCGAGGGAGGGCGTCCCTGTCGCCTAACAAAAGTTGCCAGGATGTAAATTTATTACACAATACATAATGTACAGAATGTCCGGTGACCGGTGTCGTAGTCTTTAACAGAAATTTGGTCGGGCAGCACTAAAGAAACCAAGCAATAATGGCGGTCGTTCCATCTGTCAAACTGTCAGACGGTAATATCGGTCCATTATTTGCTTTTTCAGTTTCGCAAAACTTTAATATTTCATTGGCAATTGTTATTGCACCATCCTGGACTATTTAGGATGTTTTGGATATAATAATTCAGTGTATATTGGTAATCAAGATGTCACAGCTCCCGAAATTGAACTGAATGACAGGGCGAGGGATTACCGCCGGGTGCGGGCGGGGCGGGTTTTAGTTCCAAAGTCGCCGCACGCCAAGTTATTGTGATGTTTGAAATGCATATTTCGCAACTTAATTACAGGAAACACAGAAAACTTTTTCTTCTAGTTTTTATGTAGAAAAGACAGGTAGGATGTATATTAAAGATTTTTCAAAAAGAAATCTCATCAAAACTTGTATATGATATTTTTATTCACTATATCTTGTTTTACTCAGCTTGTCAGTCATGGTACTTAGTGCGTAATTTGATTCAACCATTCAGTTATTAAAGTGAGAAAGTATGCAACGAAATGCACGCGCATCCACTCCCACCAGAAGTTAACCGTCAAAGAGAGTAAAATGTGTATATTTCACACATTGTTTATGGTTGTTGCGTTCCGGTAATATGAATAATATACTGTCGACCATCATGAATCCTACCAATCGTAAAAATGTTCAATTCCAAAGTTGATGACTGATTGGTTGTTGAATTGAAAATTAAAACTGTATATTGCTAAAAGGGGGCTTCTAGTACAGATTTATGCATTTCATGTAATTGTCAATGTTTGACTGCGTTCAGCTGCGTTTGACAGAATGTCGACAGTTTGGAAATGTCCACTGGTAAAAAGTTGTAATTGCTAAGCGATTCCTGGCATCACCTTTTTGATAATGAAGACAACGATATTAATTCTGAAACCTCAGAGGAAGTCGCTATGGTCGTGGTAATGTATATTTTAATGAATAATTTTTGCTATAATATTATTTTAATACGTGATTTTTAATGAGTGTCAAAGAAGTATACCTTTTAGCGCGTGTAAAAAATAAAAAAAGTGAACACATACTCACTTTTTTTTTTTTTAATATAGTCGTCACTCTCTGTAACAATATCCAAGTGACTAAGCAATTTGGGAGTTTTCTTTATAAAGAGTGAGGAAAAAACAAAATCCATGTAAGTAAATATAAATAATTTATTTTTATATGAACGCTATTTAAATTTGAGATACCTCGTGGTCAAATCTAGACACATCGTTTTTCGTTTTTATCAACATTGCTTGCCTCTAGTAAGTATTCCACGTGTCTGATGGCAAGAAAATTCCAAAAAACGGACATTCTAGATGTCCCTTTTTCGGCGTTAATGTACCAATTTTTTTGGGAGTGAGCCTTTTCGTTATAAAGAGTGAATTAATACATGGGTTCTTACGGAAAAACAGACAAGTCGGGTTCATTTTTACCTTATATGGAGTTTTTCGCAATAGGAAGTTTTGTTACAGAGAGTGGCGATTGTATTTTTAAATGATTTGATTTAAATTGATAATAATTTCGATTCTATTTTCCAGGCCCAATGGGTAGCCGAAAACTTGGGTCCAACAATCAAGAACTCTGAATTTTCCCACATCCATATTCTGGCATTGGATGATCAAAGATACAGCCTGCCATGGTGGATTCAATGGGTAAATATATACAGTATAACGATTTCTGGAAAGTTACTCGCCGATAACACATAAGTGCCGTTCAAAATAATTTCCAAAAAAAAATTATTGGTTGGCATTTTTCCTACACTGAACTAATTGGTGCGCAGCATACAGTGATATAGAAGTTTATTGCCGCATTATAAAGTGAGCAAAGCATGAATTTCATAAAAATAGAAAAATAATGTATAAGCGGCTGTGATCCTATACTAGGACAACTTCTTTATATTATTATACCTTTTATTTTTAGGAAAAGTTAACTGAATTTTTTTAAGGGTATTTAATAACGGATTTATTGATTACTTGATGTTGCTGTCCACATTATTACAGTTTTTTCAGTATTCAGCGTCAATCTATTCGAAGACATTCACCTTCCAATATCCTCAATACATATTGCCATTTTGACCTTCAGGGCATTAGCTTCGCTTGGGTGACAATGATGGTAGACTTCGTAATCAACCGCATAACAATGTACTTTGAGTCCATGAGCTTCGATGATATTCTCAATCTCTCTGATGTACATTATGAACATCAGCGGACCTAAAACTGAGCCCTGCGGGACACCTGAACTTAGGCAAAGAGATGAGGATATGTCTCCATGGAATCGGACAAGTTGCTGTTGATCACATAGATATGATTTTATCCATTCATGTGCTGTACATGATATCCCAATACTGCGATATTTTCTCAATCACTTTATTCACTAGAACATTCCATCCAATTTCCGCACATATTATTCTTCTTTTTCTTTTGGTGTCATGTCAGGTCCTTCCAACGTTGACTATCACCCGAGAGAAAGCGTCCCTGTCCTGGGCAGCACGAAACAGCTCCCCAACACTTCTTATGCCCGTCCAGTCGCGTATATTGCGGAGCCAGGAAATTTGTCTCCTTCCAACACCTCTACGACCCTCTATCTTATATTATTCGCTCCGGTTTATTTCGATACGAAAGAACTTTCTAGATTATTCGCTATCGAATTGCCGCTCGCTTGGCCACCCTGGACCGCAGCTCGCGGCTGCTTTCGCTTCTATTGTCGCTGTCAAGCGTGCTAAAAACAACAAGATATCGAGCCTTCTAGGCGTTCCTGGTGTTTACGAGAACTTTCTCGTGGCTTCCAGGCTTTTATAGATGTTTCTCGATGTTTCCCGAAAGCCGCAGATAAAGTTCGTTAAGGTCGTTCTGGAATCTTCGACAGTGTTGTGATTACTTCAAATAACTGTCACTTGACACGAGTGCGTGTTTCTTTTTAGCCTCGTTACAATACATAAGATAAAAATAGTAAAATATGCCAATTATGAACATTTCATCGATGATGGTATTAGCAAATTTGACAATATGAGATAATTTATGGTTTCAAAATATGTTGAGAAGGGGTGGGAAGGGTGGAGTGGGACGTAAGATTTAGATAATCAAAGATGAGTGAACTAGTTTGTGTGCGGTTGGAAAATTAATTTTTCTCGGATAGTTGAGTTAGAAAATATTAATGTGGTTGTAATTTAAGTTAAATGAATTTGTGGATCTGTAGATTAATGAGTTTTATTTAGATTTGTTATTGTAAGGAGGGAGATGAAACGTAGGTGACTGTCTGCTGTAATGATTTGTGATACGAAATGATAGATGTTGAAGAAGATCAGGAGTATCAACTAATTTGTGTGCGATTTTAAAGAACATTACAGTAATATAAAAATGTAACATCATATGATATTATTAGGATGACATTGTGTTTTACCTTGATACACAAAATGTATGGGCGTGTCATGCCTGTGTTTGTGCCAAAATAAATATTGTCAAGAAAAAATATCGTGACTTAACGAAAAGGATAGAAATAATTTTTAATTATTATCCAAATATTGATAGAATTTCTGCGGGTCATAGCTTAAATTGATAATTCCATCTCAATTACAATAATTTCGTTATCTTCCGTTCATCCATCCGTCTGTCCGTCGTAACTTTTTTTAAATATAAACAAATAAATACTTATTCCTTAGGAACCGATTTGTAGAAGTATCGTTATTTTTGATAGATTTAAAGTAGTTTTGTAATATTTCTACATATTTCTCGCTTGTATGAATTATTGTCACTTAACGAATATAATGTTTTGGTTATTTATTCTTCTTCTTCAAATGTAAATATATTATGTATTTTTGAAATTAGAATTAAAGAACACTTAAGGTGTTTAAATAGTAATAATTATTCTGAATTTTCTAACCATCTTTTGGCTACGGGTCATTCTTTTGATATTAATAAGGGTTTAGAAATTTTACATACAAATTATACAGAATCACAATTTGATAAATTAGAAATTTTTGAAATAAGAAAGAGTGTAAATAGTAAATTGAATATTATAAATAATCAGGTCCTTTTTGCAAATAGTTATCTTTTAAATTTATTTTCATATTAATTATGGTATTATATATTATTATTTTCCATATATAACTTTTTAATATTTTGATCTATTTCGATTTTTAAATATTATTTTTGTTTTCCTGATGAAGAAGCCATTGGCTTTGAAACATGTTGATTTTTTTCAATAAATAAGTGGTTTAAACAAAGTTAATTTATATTAATTTTAATTATATTTATTCTTCCTTTCATTGCCCATTGACCTCTCTGTAAACCTGTACCAAATCCATTTACTACTACAAACAACTATTGAGAAGTATCAAACATAATAATTTCGTTGTCTGTCCGTCCGTCAGTCCGTCCGTCCGTCCGAACTTCGTCCGTAATTTCATTTGAATTCACGGCCGCGCGAATGCTAGCGCAAGACGCAATCGATGTCGCCACCATTGTATATCCACGACCCGCCAAAAAGATCCTACAAATAGGGCTCAGCAAAGTCGCAAACTATTGTTCCGTCGTTTTGACACGAGGCGGTCAAAATTTCAATGAAATTCACATTCAAATCTAGCCCGACTAGACTGGCTACAAATAACTTGACTATCTGTCCACAGATGGCTGAAAATAATAACACAATGCAGTACATAGACGGTATTGCCGTGCACTGGTACTGGAATGACTTTTTTGATGGCTCAGTACTCGAGGCTACCCACAAAGCGTTTCCGGACAAATATCTGATAGCGTCAGAAGCCTGCATGGGTGAGTGCAAATATGCTAACTATATACATACATAGGTTTTATATTAAACATTTACTGACCAATTATTATTAATCTTTTATTTTATCAGCGACTTGAATAAGGTCACTCTGTACCTAGTTTTTAGGTACGAAATTTGCACACTCTTACCTCATGTATATTTAAACATCAATTTATTTATTATTTAGCCAAAATACTATATCTTATTTTACTTGTGCTGTTTATAAACACTATATGAATTTTCTTCATTAAATGCAAAAAAATTTTTTGATAATATCATTTATATAATTAATTGCTTTTATAATTGTTCTTATGAAGAATATATTTTATTCACAACTAATTTGGTGAAAATACCGACATTTTTCGGAGCCAATGGACCCTTGACCCTAAACTAAGTGTATTTTTGTTGATTTTAATTAATTATAAACTTCGTATAGACTACTTGGAGTAACTTTACGTCGACCGGTTTCAAAACCACTGTTTCGACATCAGTATTGACGTTAGTACGCGTTCATCTTGATGATGATACAGAGGTATCGAAACCGGTAAACGTAAAGTGGTTTATACAAAGTTTTTAATTAATCAAAATTGATAATTATGTCCAGCCACAAAGTTAACACCGTAAACATAAAAAATATGTATATTCTATAATTCAAAAGAATATCCTTTTTTTACATCACTATTTTGTTGAAAATATCATCTTTTAAATTCGTTTTCATATAAATACTTAATAATTTCCCCGTATATTTATTTTTTATTTTGTTAGTGTATAAATATACTTTTATTTTTAATTTTGAGTGTTCGTTGTATCCTGATGAAGGGACCATTAGCCCCGAAACATGTTGGTATTTTCAACAAATAAGTAGTGTAAACAAAGTTTATTTTTGTTAATTATACTAATAGATAATGTCACCACAAAATTGTTTTGCATTTATTGAGGAATAATATTTTTGTAAATTATACAAATATGTGCACTTGCATTTAAATTCAAAACATAACGTGTCATTGAACATTTATTTGCCTACGGGCATCCCTACGAGACGAAATAAAAAGCCACCTACACCTAGGCAATCCTTCATTCCGCAACTCTCCCTTCACCTTCTCTTAAAAGTTACAAGGTAAAATGATGGTATTCGAGAAGGGGGAAAGTAAGACACCATGTGATATACTAGTAGGCAAAGTTGGAAGTAGACGAATATATGTATTTGGGAAATATGTTCGATAGGAGAGGGAAAGCTGAGAAAAATATCACGAGGGGTAAGTTGCAAGATCGAAAATACAATAATTTCTAATAGGAACAGGTCAACTGAGGAAATACTAGCGGTACATAATATAATTCTGGTACAATCACTGATTTATGAAAGTGAAGCCAGGAGCTGAAAAAAAAGTAAAAAATCAACTGAATGCGGTGCATTGTGAATAGAATATAAAAAGGGTCGCTCAGGTGGTTTGGGGTTTTTAAGCAAATGAATGAAGAGGAATATTAAGACGGATATATTACGCTAGTTTTAACGTTTCCAGAAGAGAGGGCAGCCTATGACGCGGCATGGCCAGTTTAACCAGATACCTGGAAGGTGGTCCTGTTAAGAGTCTCATCAATCGTCGAGTTCGCATGCGAATATGTAGAATGTTGATGAAGCGAGAGTTGTTTATCAGAATATAAAAGTATGGTACTCCATATTCTTTACTTACCCCCGCAGGAAATAACGTGATGATAAAAAAGTTGGTTTAATTAATATTATGTTTAATTTCTAGGCGACAGACCAATTACTTCGCCAGACAAAATAGAAAGAGTGGAGCTAGGGTCGTGGATATGGGCCGAAATGTACGTTTATGATATTCTTGAGGTACGTTTGGAAATATTGTAATTTTTATATATAAATAATCATGAGTGATTAATATAAATACAATAAAATTGTATGTGTCTATCACGTGAAGTTGGGAAACATCTCTCCACCTGAGATTTCTTCATTCCTGCCATCGAGCGTCTTCCGGCAACATCTTTCACCGAATTCATGAACTGGGAACACCGTTAATTCCGCCATAATACTCTAGGGACCGTGCCAGAGACCTAAATGCCTGTGTCAATTTTCAAAGTGCTTTTATATTCCTACTGCTTATAATATTCTGTGTTTTCTTGAATTTAAATTAATTGATGTGATTGACAACTTATTATAAAATCTCCACTATTCCACGTCCGTTGTCATTTTCACGAATACATCGAAGCATTTCACCTTATATTAAATAATGTAAAATACGATTTTTATTTGAATTGAAGTACATAATTAAAAACAACAAAGAACACATTCATCAAACAAAATGAAATACTTATTACAGGACCTGAACCATTGGTTTACCGGATGGATCGATTGGAACTTGGTGCTGAGTCGGCAAGGAGGTCCTAATTGGTACAAGAACAAGCTCGACGCACCCATCATAGTCATGCCGGAAGACGACGAATTTCTGAAACAGCCCGCCTTCTACGCTATCGGCCATTTCAGCAAATTCATACCGAGGGGTTCGGTGAGGGTCCGCGTGAAAAAAATTAGTGGGTTTGTGGATCACGTGGCCTTTCTGAGACCAGACGGGGGGATCACAGTTGTATTTTACAACCCGTAAGTATGACAGGAAGCAAAAGTTTTATTTATGAGTTGAATTAATTAATTCACTGAGGGCTTCGACCAAGGAGGATGATTCGAATGGGGAGTTTTTTTGGAGACAAACAATTAACGTATTAACAATATTTCTTCCATCTAGCGGTGGCATTGCAAAGTAATTTCAACTACCGTATCAAAAAAGTGGATTGCTCTGTGGACAAAAATAATAATTAATGAATTAATAAAATAAGAACTACATATAAGGTCGGTATATTTACGGAAACATAGAGGGTTGCTATAGCTTAGTGGTCAGAGCACCGGCCCCGGAAAGGAGGTGACCTGGGTTCGAATCCCAGTAGTAACCTAATATTTTTTCGTCAATTAGATTTTTCCGTATGTCTTTCTAATTGATTCATTAATTTGATTTAAAAATATTTCTTCATTGTATGTTATAAGAACACAATTAATAAAATTTCGCCCCCAAAGCGATTTACAAAGGAATTACAATTTTGAAAAAAAATATTCAGGCGTATTCTAGTGTATATGTTAAATAATTCGGAAGAATGTCATGTGCACCTTTAAAATAATATTGCTTAATATTCAAATAAAAAAATGTAAAAGTATCGTTACCAGCTGTGAAATCTATATGTAGAATGGCGCTAGCACAGTCCATTCAAATATATGAAAGAAACCGATTTGATTAATACAACTTTCAAAATTGTTAATAATATGTGGATGTTATTACGGTGGAATTGGTGAGATTGCTTTAGGTTAAGTGATCACTTAAGCCAGCTCACACAGGTCGTACGCCCTGGGTCATCCTACAAAGACTTCCTCCATACACGTTTCCCACATAAATAGCTTCGTCTCTATCAGACATCTATAATTTACAATAATTAATAATTTTAATAATACCTTTTTAAAGTGTATTATTGAATCTCGTTATTTGTGATAATTAGGAAAAATAAATTATGGATGTCTCGCGACGAAGAAACTTATGACGGAAAGTATGGAATAATTTTTAGGCGCTGCGGAGTTTACGATCGGTTATGAGGCTGGCTTAAGTTATTACTTTACACAACCCAACATTCACTGATTCCACTCATAATCGACCACATATAAAAAATTGTTTATATGGTTTTTATATACCTTGTTTACTTTATTTTAATGCAAGAACAAAATCGATAAACTTTATCATTCTCGTTCGAATCGACAAAGAACGAAACGATAAAAAAGATTATCGATTCGGTAGATAATGGTCAATAACGATAAATTAAATTAATCGTTTTATCAATATTATCGTTTACGTTATCGATAATGGAAGATATTAATCGATAACAACATTTGTTATCGATACTAATTATTAACACTCAACTAATGTTGGTCTTCACTAGCTCGGAATCGAGTAGCTTATTGGTCTTGTGGTTAGGACTCTCGCCTCGTGATCCAAAGGTCACGGATTCGAACCTCACTCCAGACCACACTTCTTTGAAAAGTTGATTATGACATCCTTTTGCATAAATTAAAACTTCTGTAGATTCACAGAGATCTTCTCGGATGGTTTAGTTCTTACCTAGACAAGAGATAACAATCTGCCTGCATCGAGGGTTTTAAATCAGAATACAAGATTGTCTCCTCGGGTGTTCCACAAGGCTCACATCTCGGACCCTTGAAGTTTAATATTTATATTTTATATATTTGTAATTTTTTAATAAATTGTAATTATTTGTAATACGTTGATGATATGAAAATTTATATGCCAGTAAAATTCGAAACCGACTGCCAAAAAACGCAAGAGGATCACGAGAGACTGTCAGGCTACTATGAAGCGAATACGTTGATACTAAATATTAAAAAATTTCCTTCACCCGCAAAATAAAACAAATTGTATATGAATATACTTTTGGTAATGATATGGTCAGGGGTGTGGACGAGATACGGGACTTAGGGTTGTTGCTAGATTCTAAAATGAATTTCAACCGGCACATTGATGCGATTGTCGGTAAAGCATACAAAATGTTCGGCTTCATAATATGTCTTCGCAAACCATTCAGGAAAATAAGTACATTTAGGAGACTATACATAACCGATATTTGACCTCATCTTGAATTTTGTTCGACAATATGGTCATTCAAATACATATAAATTTCACATAAATAGAATCGAAAACAAAACATCTCTTGAGCATATTAACTACAAATTTAATTTGAATTTTAACTATTTGGACTCAACACAATTTCATAAATTAGACACTCTCGAAAACAGGCGAATATTATCAGATCAATCCTTCCTTTTCCAAATAATTCAAAACCTTATTGATTCTCCTGAAATAATCAGCTTACTATCTTTCCACGTCCCACTCCGACCTACCAGACAGAAGTTTCTCTTTTCCTTTCCAACTTATACCAATAACAGGAAATCCTCTCCCATCTCACGCATATTCTCAGATTATAAAAACCTTTTGAATTCAATAGATATTTTTATTACTAAATATGAAGAGTATCGTCATATGGTGAGGCAGATACTAGAAACTCGTCCCCATCCCTGACCATGTGAATTATATACATTACGAACCTTTTCATGTTTCTGATAAAGTTTAATTAGGAACAATCACTTAAATGACGTTGTAAAATTGTTTGATGTCATTTATATCAAATGGACTTGTCTATCTGTGTCATCCACTAATTGTGGGAGACATTTAACGATATTTTTTTCTGTATTTTGTCCTACCCAGAAATTTTGTCTCCCTGTTGGACAACCGTATATAATAAAATAAAGTAATAGTAAGAATATTGATGTGACACGTATTCCGTGTTTGCATCTCCATCAAAAAAAAATAAAAAATAAAAAAATACCAATTAAACATCTTTATTTAAAAAATATATATAATTACCTGAACTTAATAAGATAAGATAACTGAATTAAATAAGAAAACATCCTTTAAATTTTAAAATCCGTAAAATTACAAAAGTGAAAATTGTAAAAACTGAGCCTCACTTTAATCACTTTTTAAGATACAACCATGCCTTTAAAGCAAGAAAAGTCTTTAATTACTTTCTGTATCTGCCTCTGGTTCTGTGGAACTTGCACTGATAATCTCTGAAGGACTAATGCCAAATATCGTTTTAACAAACTATTCTATCGTTCACTGCCGTTAGAGATGGATAATAGAAAAATTCGTGATCGTTCATTATCTATATCGAACGATACTCGATATAGAAAATTTATCGTTATCGAAAATTATCTATCATTATCGTTATTCAATCGATATAAAACGGAGATTTCGTCAATGCCATCTAAGTATGTTTCCCACCTGGTCCCTAAGAATACATTTACAGAAAATTTATCAGAGGAGGAGGTGGGGTAACGGGGGAGGGGGAAATGACAACTATGTTACCCGGGTTCTAGAATAAGTTTGCAAATTTTGAGTGCGATCGGTCGAACGTTGTTGATTTGTACGGAAAATATATCAGGGGAGGGGGTGGGGTACATGGCGAAGTGGTAAATAACGCCTATATCACCCGCAAATTTGCATTGAAAATATACGTGGGAGAGGGAAAGGGGTAAATGGGGAGAGTGAAATGTCGCCTTTATAACCCGCCTGGTCTTAAATAATAAGTATACAAATTTTGGGTAAGGTCAGTCAAACGGTACAGATTTGCATGGAAAATATATTAAGAGGAAGGTGGAAAAAGATGGAGGGTAGAAATATCATCAATGTTTCCCACTGGGTCCCTATGAATACCTGTGCAAAATTGGAGTCAGATAGGTCAAACGGTGTAGATTTGTACAGAAAATATATAAGTGGGAGGGGAGGGGGGAAAGGGGGAAGCAGGAAATGTTGCCTATGTTACACGCCAGGTTCTAAAGAATAATTTTGCAAATTTTGATCGCGATCGGTCGAACAGTACAGATTTGCATTAAAAATATATCAGGGAGAGGGTAAAGGAAATGCCCGCATCCCGTCAATTCAACAATATTTCCCAATGTACGTATAAAACGAAACAAATATTTTTTTTCTATGTTTCAGATATGACACTGGTCGAACCTTCACCATTAGAGAAAGAGGAAAAGGCAGCATAACAGTCAATATCGCGGCACGATCTATGCATAGTTTAATATATTGGTGACCCACAAATCTAAATGTATCTATCATATTTTTTAATAAAATTGAATTGTAAATTTTTTTCTCAAATTATTTCTTAAATAAACTACGGAAAACGGTTCAGTCTACCAGAGAAATAAAAAATATATCATAAATTTCTTGTATTTGAACATTTCAATAGTTAATAGTAAAATTGAAATTAACATATTTCGTAAAGATACACAGACATAGCTATATACGATTCCTCAAGTAATCCAGATTCTCAAAAATTATTATCGTTTCATTATATGCTTAGAAGATTAGTAAGTTATTGTTCCCTTATGAGTAAAAAACTTCAACGTCTAATTAAAGATTATCAAACAAATTGCAATTAATAATAGTTACAATATTGAGATAATAGATAATATGTTAAATAAAAAGAATAAGAATAATTTTTTCAAATATTTTGTTTACCTACCACTGATATTGATATTGCAAAGTACTGGAGTAAAATTGTAATTGTAAATTACAACATTTTAAATTAGATGGTTAAAACATACCAAATTCCATATTATGAGCTACTTGTTTTATAATTATAATAAATTCTAAAATGCAAACATTAAATAATAAGAATAAGGCCCCGGGTACGATACGAGCGGCGAGCGGCAGAGCGTCAGAGCGTCAATTGGCGTCAATGCGGCAGAGCGGCAAGCGGTGAGAAGCGCCGGCTACGCTACAAAGCGGCTGAGCGGCAACTTCTGTCAGTCGCCGCGCCGTCATACACATTTGAAATGAAAACGTCAGATATTTATGGAAATTTCATTTATTGAATGTTAAGAGGAAATATGGCGTTCAGCCGATAAACAGGAGTAGAAGGGTTTACGGAGAGTACCACCATTTGTTTAATAATTTAACGAAACTCGATTTTTTTAGTATACAAGGATGTCTATACAAAACTTCTTCCCGCAGTTTCTTCGTAATCATACAATTTTTAAAATCATTATGTCTGTCATTCCACAAACGTGTCAAACTTTGCACTTGAAATATTAAAATCTCACACTCGAGATCCGTTAACTTTCTCTTATCTGATATTGTTTTGTAGGAGAGCTTCAATATAAACTATACAATATCTCTGCAAACAGTTTCCCATAGAAAAATTGACATAAAAAAACAGACGCTTGAGCGGTGAGCGAAATTTAATGTCCGGGAACAGCGGCGAGCGGCGAAGTGTGAGCGGCAAGCGGTGCCGCCCTGCTGCTCTTGCTTATCGTAGCCTGCTACTACCACATCTGTATCACGCTCAAACAAACAAAAACGTGAGCGGCACCGCTTCATAGACAAGAGCGGCACTCTTGTCTATGTCTGCCGTTCTGCCGCTCGCCGCTTGCCGCTCGCCGCTCGTATCGTACCCGGGGCCTAAGAATGATATTAAAAAAATCGGGGTTCACAAATTGATTTATTCCATGAACATTTCCGTTGAAAGAAGGTAGCTTCATTCTCGTTGGCGCCGAGGAGGTGTCGCCTACTCAAACTTTCTGACTACTCTTAATTTCTTTCCAAAGTTTCTCAATGCTTACGCCTCACGTTTTCTCAAACGTTGGTGACGTCCTCTCTCGCTTTTTCGGCGATAAGTTTTACGTCTTATCGAAGGTTCTCGACACCCATTTTACTAGCTCCCAATTCATTATATTACCTGTCAACGCTGTTCAAAAGCTTCTTAACGCATTCTTTGTCCAATAATATTGCCGATTCTTCCTTATTCTTCAGACGTTTCCGTTCCTCATCATTCCATTTTTCTTAACGCCTATGTTTCTGCTTCCACTGCTGTTCTTCTAGTTGTTTTCGTTCTTCCTTTCTAGGTGCCCACGCTCTTGTTCTTTCTTCTCCTCTCTATGCCTACACTCCTATTCTTTCTTCTCTTCTTGCCGCCTATGCTCCTGTTCTTTTCTTTCTTCTTGATATCTCCACTCCTGTTCTTCCAGCATCTTAGCTCCATAACTCTGGTTTTCATTTGATTCTATCAGCCACAATCTTCCCGTCGTCATACTTATAGTTCCAGAATATTTCACACTGGTTTACAATAATTCACGTCAATTCGCACGTAAGTGGTTACACTTGTCGACAAATGTCTGTTAGACACTCTTTTAATTTATTGTCGCTTTTTCACACTGCTGGCCATACTCGCACAATTCTATTTTTTGTGGTTTTCTACGTCACGCTGTTAAATAATAACAACAACTCAACAACAACTCGTCATTGCAAAAATGTTGGTTTCTCGAATATTCGAATTTTCTTCTAGAATAGTGTTTATTTTTTTTAACAAACAGACCGTCAACAGGTGGTTAATGACCCTAATAGATGGTCCTAGAGTGATATTAAAGTACAATAATATTTTGTGAAAATTTATATATGGTATAATTCCGCAATACACTTTTTACGATAAATTAATAATAAATAATGAATAAATAAAAAATGATAAAATAAATTGAGAATAATATTCAGCCTAATGCAAATTACTAAAAACGATTTTAATAATAAGTTCCAGGTTAATAAGTTCTTACACAAAATACTTTTTATGATAAATAGAAAAAAATAAAGTGCCGTTGATTGTAATTACAACTGGATTGTTCGAGAGACTTTAATAATGCGTAGATACCATTATACTCTCGTGACACTTTATTGCAATATATATGTAATAATTAAGCTCCAGAAATATTTAGAATTTTTTTTCCACTGTCGCTGGACGTGAGTTTAATCCGAGCACGTTGTTTAATTCACGCCAATTTTGTAATTTGCATACTTGTCACTCCCGAATATTTAACAAATATGTATGTGGGTACTTTTCTGTTTCGCTTTACTTTTGTCTATTACTTGTTTACGGTACCGCGCGGGTTTCGAATTCGCTCGCTTCTATGGTCGTGTATCACCTATCAAACAACTCTAATACACTATGCCCCCGTGTTTATAGATACCTGTGTTCTAGTCGATTCGCGAAGCCGATAGATTGTGCCGGACCGTTATACTTTTATTGAGACATCTGCTCTTAGCTATAAAGATAGCAGTATTAATAATAATCCACTGCATTTACATAACACTGATGTAAACAAACATAAGAATATGAAATGAGCTGAATATGGAAATGAAAAAACGTTAACATAACACCAATACTTACATGTTGGATGATCCCTTGCAAGGGTATCGAAATGAAACAATGTCAGTCATAGACGTCGGAGACACGGCAAAGCGGCTCTGAAAACTGGACACTAGATTCTGAACGGCCGTGAACTTGACTTTTGACTTCAACTTATATAAAATTTAAACTAAAACATGTTCCGATTCTTGCGACGTATTTCTTGCGTCAAGTAAGTATTAATATTTTAATTTTAAATAGGATTATAGTCCAAAATATCATTAAGTTCAAAAAACAGTTATTTCGAAAGATAATGAAAGATTTATATGGAAAACCAAATGATAAAACTTCAAGCATTTTTTGCTACATTTCATCTCGTGTAAACTCAGGAAAAAGTTAAGCACTTACCTTATTAAAATTCAACGTTATACGAATAGTATTGACATAATCAGTGTTGATTTCATGAACATTTATGAAGTGACGATATGCAAAACAGATGCAATAAAATAATATTTTTACTACATATACTTGAGTTTACTTCTGGTGATTTTTATTAGACACAATATTTTTGAATATCTCAAATTTTTTTCAAGAATACAATGATTGATCTTGTTCTTGTTACAATTCTTGTCAACAGAAGTATCTCTATCCACGATAACAATCCACTAATGACAATACCGCCATTATAGTAACCACGGTATTTTGTAGATGTCTACAAAACTTGATTAAAGTCTATCCCTCTGGGAACAAAAATTCATTCATTGTGTTCTTTAAATAACTTTGTGAATAAAACTGGTCAAAAATTTTCAGGCTAATTTTAGTGTATACGTTAATAATTCGATTGAATGTCGTATAATACACATTAAAAAGAGTATGGCTTTATACTCTGTTCAAAAACAATTTATCATTCCCAGCGGCGACATCCATATATTGTTTCATTTAGATGACAAATTTCAACCAAAGATGTCGTTAGCGTAAGTTAAAATGAAACGTAAAATGTATTGTATGAACATCGTCCGAGATAAGAGGGGATCATTAACAATGATCACCGTCTTCGATCGATCGATCGACCTTCAGTCTCAGTAGGGAGCCCATTCCTGCGCCGAGAATGAGTGGATCTTCCGCACCAAGAACTTGGATTGGGACAATTTTGGACTTTGCCTGAACCAAGAACTTGATAATCTAAATGGGGTGGGTGTAAGAGACCCTCATCACTTTGGAGTTTGGTTCAATAATACGGTTGTTAGAGCGACGGACATTTCTCTAGGACGGACCGAACCAGGAAGGACCGCCAAGGCTTCCTGGTGGACGCCAGTGCTCATTTCACTTCGCAGTGTCTATAGGCGTGCTTACCGAAGGTGCAGTGTTGTATTGTAACCCTAGAGGAAAGTCTGACCCCGATAGATGAGCTTCGTGGCACCCGATTGACGTACTCAAAGGGAATACGGAAAGCTAAGCGCGTCTACTGGAGGCGGTAGGTAGTGAAAATAGGAAACGCCGACCCCTGGAAGGTGAATGGACTAGTCAGGAGTAGTACGGCGCGCCTGCTCTCTGAGATAACTTTCGAAGGTGAGACAACGTCTGATCTCGTCTGGCCTCGACTCTTGACGACTCTGGTCCATAATTTATTCCCTTTGGAGGTTAATGGGACGACAATCGACACCGACTTGTTCTTCTACTGGCACGTGTACCAATCAGTATCATACTCCTAAGGAGTAGTGATCCACTGCCGACGACAGCAGCAAAGATATAGCGAATTATTCGTAACTTGGGCCCAGAAAAGGCACCGGAAATAGATAGGTTAACAGGAATTATCGTAAAAAATGTTTGGAGATATGCGCGTGATGCAGTAATTTATATTTACGATATCTGACTACTTCTCGGTATCTTCCCATAAAATTGAAAGAAGGGACTGCTCAGTGTGATATCGAAGGGCAATAGCAGGCCGCCATCTGACCCAGGAGCGTATCGGCCGATCACGTTCCTTCCCGTTTTCGGGAAGGTTGTGAAACGCTGATTCGTAATAGGCTGTAGTCTTCTCCATCTCCTGCCTGTAATCGTCAGTTTGGATTCTATTGTACTGTGCATGCTATTCAATACGTTCAGAGGTAGGTCAGGAATTATATTTCCAAATATTCCGTTAGATGTTTCTTGAAATTTCCGGCACCTTCGACAATGTCTGGTGGAGAGCGATTCTAACCAAGCTAAAATTGAGGCAATCAAAGCTTTGCCTGTATAATCTCATCAATAAATATTTATCTGAGAGAACATTGATGCTAACCTATGGAGGATTATTAACCACCAGAGAAATGAATATAGACTGCCCGTAAGGCTCGGTCCTTGGGCTGACCCTGTGGAATATCTTATTTGATGGTCTGTTACTGCTGCCTTTGCGTAACAGTAGCATACGCAGATGATGCACTTTTATGTGTCTGGCAAGAGTCGGTCGGAAATAGAGTGTAGATCAAATACAGCTTTGTCACTGATCATGGAATGGTGCTCTCGTAACAAACTGAATCATGCACCTCATAAGACGGCCTTAATATTAAAAGGAAGGACGTCTTAGTAGAGAAAAAAATCCAACTGTCAGCATGGGAACTTCTAGCGTAAAATTTTACCAATTAACGTAACATATCGGGTTCCTTCCTGGCTCATGTCAGAATGAGTAGCGGATTTCTTTGGTGCGTTGGGGAGGATGTCCAGGGTAGAGTGAGGCATACGCGCACCTGCCATTCGTCTGGTCTACAAGGCCGTACACGTGGCCCAGGTCACCTGTGCGGTGGAGGTCTGGGCTCGTAGACTAGAGAATGATTAACACGTGCATATTGTATATTTAGATTAAGTCATATATTTATTTATTTAATTTTATATAAGGAAACACATTGTACATTTAAATATATGTATGATGTGTCTTACCAGAAACTTTTAAAACGATCAGTAAGTTTTCTGGAATTAAATAAATAATGGATTAAAATTAATAATAACAACATAATAATAAGAATTAACAATTGGCAAGAAAAATAACATAAAATAAATAAACAATACATAAAGCATCAAAAAAGAAAATTAAAATGTGTAATAAATATGGTTATGATAATGCATAAAATGAAAAGGGTAGGACGGGGAAAGGAGAGAGCATGCCTGTACATCACGAGTCTACGTCTGTCTCTTGAACGGTCTACGTGAATCTAGAATCAACTGGGATATTCTTGAAAAAAAACATAAAACTCTAGAAATATGGATAAATTAGTCAAACGTTCTCGAACATCCGCGAAACCTAATATTTTAATACGTTTTTAAATTTTATTTAATTATCTTATTTTCTATATTATTATAATGTTTTATATTGTAATTATATTGTCACGAGAGACTAAAACATTTGTAACTACGCTTTGACTCTTGAACGGTCCACATAAATCTCGAATCATCTGGGCTATCCTCATAATCACTAGAAATATAAAGAAAGTACTCGAACTTTCTCATTGCTTAGCGTAATCTACATTTTTTGTGATATATTTGCGATTACATAGATAAAAGCGAAAACGTGCGGGGGCTAGCAGTGTGACAAAGTGACAGACATTCGGCGCGAGTAGCACATACGTGCGAAATGGAGAAACAAAAAGTGCCGCGAAGATTCTAGTGACGTGAATAAATGCGAACCTGTGTGAAATATTCCAGAACCAGTTTGTTACTTTGTGTAAAAAATAATATTATAGGCCGGAGCCGCACTGCGCGTATCTTCCGCCTCGTCTTTTCCGTCGCGTCAAATCAGCAAAGCAAATGGATCGATCGATCATCCGCATAGTTAATTTGATAAGCGCATATTGTATGGAAAGAAATGTAGCGACGTTCCGCGACCGAAGAGACGTAACGGAATATCCGCGTCGTGTGGCGCCGGCCTTAATCATTTAAAGTATTTAATTTTACTCCCACAGCCAATATTTATTTTAATATACCTTACCTGCATAAGTGTGTAAAACTATTTTTTATATTGTTTAAAGCCCTTGGAGCGTGCATAATTTAAGAATAAAATAATTATAGCGAAATATAAACTATACATTGTGAATATTATTACAAATTAGTAGATTTTTTGTTATTTTTTCCATCAAATCTATACTCTATAAAAAAAGTGGTATATTGATAAGGTAAAAATGATTATTATTGTCAATTCTGTATTGGTGAACGCTAATAACTAAACAGTGCATCAAATTTGATGGGTTCAGTGCATCGGATACCAGCGACAAGGAAGCAGTCTGCGGAAAGAAGCGAATGCTCTTCACCACCGCAGCTGACGGTGCACACTGGCTCTAAAAAGCGTAATGTACAAACTGTATTTTTTTCTATTTTTCGTATACTTTCTTTTTTAACAAATAGACTGTCAACAGTTCGTTATTGACCCTAATAGATGGTCCTTGAGTGACATAAGTGTACAAAGCTTAAATATTTTATGAACACGATTATATGATCACACAATGCACTTTTTATCATGAGGAAATTAATAATGTTTTTATGGTGAAGAAAATATATGTAATTATTATAAAACATACAAAAAACATAATTTTTTTTACAAATATCTTAAATGTGGTCCCTAAGACGCTTGTGTGGAAAAACTTTGGTGGATAGAGTGAGGTATGAACAAATTAGAAATTAATGTAATGCTGGCTGTAGTGTGGTTGATAGAATAAAGAAAGGAGTGCTGAGGTGGTTTGAGTGAGGAAAGGATGGTTAAGAAAATATACGGGGCGAGTGTTGAAGGCAACAAGAAGAGGGCGTCCGCGAAAGACATGGCACGATCAGATACTACAGGCATTGGCGGATGGCCCTGTTAAAAGCCTCAATAACCGTATAATAAGTATGAGAAGATGTACGAATGTAGCCGAAGCAAAAGTGGTGTGTCAAGATAGAATACTATGACGTTCTATTCTCTTTACCTAGCCCTGCGGAGAAACGGCGTGATGGTTAGTTTAGTTAGTTAGTTAGTTATCGACATATTTGAAGGCTAATAGGGACCGTTGGTCCTGAAACATGTTGATATTTTAAATAGTTAAATATAGAAAAAAAAGCAAATTATTATTAATTATTCTACTTTTTAAATAAAGAATTTATGCATTAACTATGTTCTATTGGAAACTAGCTAAAACTACATATAAACATTAATAGGAATAATTTTTATTTTTTTTCTATTTTTGCCATAGAATATGCAGTTGAAAAAAAATTAGCAACATCTGTTTGTATTCTCTTTGAAAGACTTTGGGTACCTTTCACATGCTAAGCCAGTACTTCGCCAACTTATTCGTATAATATACTGTGGGGAAAAGTTGTCATATAAGTATAGAATACTGATGTTTTGAATTTATTAATATATTTTAATATTTTAACATTCGTGATAACGAATTTTATTGAAATTGAGATAAATATTTTTTTACGCGTATAAAATGTATTATTTTAATGTTTATTTTACAATTCGTTAATTGATAACACGTAAACGTAGGTTAATAAAAACTAAGCTGTGTAGGCAAATTTGAAAGGAAATTAGATGTATTACACAAGTAAATGCAAATTTATTTTTAAATACGAATAAAATAATTACATATGGAGACAATTAAGATGAATCAATTAGAAAGTTTTACGAAAAAATCTATCTTACAAAAATAAAATGTAGTTACTACCGGGATACGAACCCTAAAACTTCACACGCCGGTAGAATGCCTTAGCACTACGCCACGTTAACCATTTATGTATGTGTAAATGAGGTGACTCATTCTATTTTTTGCGGCAACTCTAACATTTTTTCTCAGTCCGATCAAGATCCAAGATCACCAAATAAGTCCGATAATGAGTTAGGCGTCTGATACACATGCTTCTTTAGTGGCACGTGAGCATGCGCAGTATCGACTTTGACAGTGGCATGCTTATTAG